>SWBL01000256.1:0-79150 GCA_024195585.1 Aureobasidium sp. EXF-3400 | reverse complement strand
GTCACCCACCGTAGTACTAATCTGCCGTTCAACTGCTTATGTATGGCAGAGCGGACGGGATGCCCAGTTTTCAGCTGACTGTGGCCGTATGTGCTTGAACGTTGGTTTTGATGGAATATGACCTATTATTAGCATATCTACCACCAGTTGGCATCTGGTCATTGATCATGTCCAAAAACATCTGAAAGTTTCACAGCTTTTCTTCCGAATGGCAAGTTCTAAAAGATACTGTACACATTGGTCTTTCATACGGTACTCTGTGGGTGCACGGGAGAGACACTTTAAGATATGTTTTCCATTATGTATATTTACAAAAAGCTATATTATTCCCTGTGAGCAAGCTCCTATCAATGCTCTGTTGCATGTATGAACCAGTAAGTAAAACCGTCCGAGTGTCCTCCTTTCACGTATCAAAACCTTTGGACCATTCTACTTGGTGTAGATGGTGAGCCGGTCAGATCAGTAGGCTGGACAGCTGGGGTCTGAGTAGCAAGACGTCTCTCTATGGCTGCGAAATTCAATTCCCGGTTAGGCTGGGCTTGAGCCTCAGTAACGACGTTTGACCTAGGCATGGTCGGAGGTTCAAGCAAAGTAGAACCAAGACCAGCGCCAGAGCCGATACCGACACCAGCGCCAACTGGGCGCGGATCTGATGCAGGCGGAAGAGGTGGCACTGGATCTCCAACCAGCTTGCGGATCTTCGCAGTTTTTGCACGCAAGACCTCAACTTCTACCTCTTGCATCTCCTCTGGCGTCAAAGCCTCGTCTTTGGATTCTCCCATAAGAGTTTCCATAGTCTTGATGCTACGGATGAACTCATCTTGACCCTCGAGCTGGCTTTTAATGATCTTGTCCATGACATGCTCATCTTTTCCGGTTTCGACGCTGATGTCTTGCTGCAATACATCAAACGGTGGCTTCATCCACTCCGCAGGCTTCTTGTTCGCGTTGCGCTGAGGGTTCTTTTTATCGACAACACGAGATGAGAGTCCAGTTTTGAACAACTGCTTGTCGTATAGTGCGAATTCGAACGTGCCGCCGGCGACAAAACGATAAACGAACACAGGCTTTGTCTGTCCGAGACGGTATGCTCTTCCGATAGCTTGTTCCTCCCAGGTTGGGTTGAAGGCAAAGTCAAAGATGATGACACGGTTGGCTTGCTGGATATTGAGGCCGAGGCCTCCTGCACGAGTTGAAATGAGCAAGACATCAAGCTTACCATCAGCCATTTGTTTGAGCACCTTCTCGCGCTTGTCCTGAGCAATGTCGCCTTGGATGCGGCCATAGCTGGCACCTATGCTTGATAACATGCGGTCGAGGAAGTTCAAAGAGGGGATGCTTTGAGAAAAGATAAGAACTTTGTCGCCCGCTGCGATCGATAGACGCATAATCTTTCGGACGAGCAGTGTTTTGTGGGACAGCTCAATGGAATCATCATCGGGAACGACCTCGAGCAATGCATCGACTATAGCCTTGTTGATGTCGTATTGAGATATGTGAGCGTCTGCGTATGCTGTATCGTCTTCACCTGCTGAACCTTCTCGCGTGCGAGCAGTGATAGCTGTTGACGCTGGGATAGACGAGTCGGCAATGAGTGCGTCTACAGTGGAAGTGCTGGCCGGAACTTCAGCTTCTGCAGGGTTGAGTGTAGCCCTCTTAGTCTTCTTGTTGCTAGGTTGCTCGAGCAACTTGCGTCGGAAGACTATGGGATGGTTACACAGCAGCTGAAGGATGGACAGCCATCCAAAGAGCTTGGCCTGCGTGATGGTTGTTCCTTCTTCACCAGCCTTGCCACGGAGGATTTCTTTGACATAGGCCTTATAACCGGCCTTCTGCTGCTCGGTCAAGGCAATCGTCAAAACAAACTCAACCTTGCTCTTGAGAGAACCTTTCAGCACTGTGATGTCGGCACGGTTGAGCTTCGGGGCGATGATCTGCTTCAGTGCTGCCAGTTTGGTCATAGATCTCCGAACTTCATATCTGCTGCTGTCGAAATATGTTCCGGCTTCAATTGGTTCTTGATAGTGAGCTTTGAACTCGACTCTATTGCCCAGGAACTTAGGTGCAACCCAGTCAATCAGAGCAAAGATTTCGGCGGTGTTGTTGCTCATAGGTGAGCCTGTTAGACCAATGCGACGTTCAGTTGTGAACTTGTGAGCGGCCAGGGAAACTTTGCTTGTGTCGCTCTTGATAGAGTGCACTTCGTCGGCAACGACAATGTGAGGCTTCTCCAGAAGGATTTTCAACACGGTCTTCTGTTCCGCGTCACTGAAAGCTTCCTTCTTGCTACCCTGGCCGTTGATCAACCTGGTGAACATTGTGTAGCCGCAAAGCATGATGCCGCCGCATTTGCGCCAATTGTAAAGCTCATCTAGTCTTAACGCCTTGGCTGCTATCTCGCTGCTCAAGCTGAAGACATGGAACAGCTTTTCGGGGCACCATATGGCAATCTCTTGCTTCCAGTTCGCCATGAGAGATGGTGGGCACAACACGAGGGCTCTGAACTTGTTCCTAGCCCTTTTCAGATCATCGGGTAGAGCATCACGTTTGCTCGTGTCCTTCGCTGTTTCGGCTACTGCCGTAAGGAGCGCTAGACTCTGGGCTGTCTTGCCCAAACCCATCGTGTGAGCCAACAGACAGCCTTGGCCGTCTTCATCCTCAGGCGTGGTGATTTCTCTCCATAAGAATTTGACGCCCTCGATCTGATGTGGCTTCAGACGTTTGGCGATCTCGGGATTGAGGTAGACATGTTTGGAAGGGTCCACATCATCTGGAGCGTATAGAGGCACATCGATCTCTCCATCCTCACCAGCCATAAACGATCCGAGTTGACTGTTCTGGTTCTGGGACTCGTACGCAGCAGCTCGTTCCGCGGCCTTAGCACGCTTTCTCACGGCGTCTTGGTCTCGCTTCACGAATCTTTTGCGAGTACTGGAGTGACCTGGCTGGTCTCTCTCATTCTTTTCGTCGTCAGTGTCATCTATGACGACAATTTCGGGCTCTGTGGTTGTCTGAGCCTGCTTGAAACGCTTCAGTGCTCTCCAGGTGTAATCGTGCCATTGACGTAGGTCGTCCGCATAATTTTGTTCGTCATCATCCCATGGCCAATCATGTCCCAGAGAAGCAAGCTCCGAAATATCCGAATCGAAATACCTGTGGTCTGCGTAGAGATAGCACAAGTAGAGCCTGGCAGCATATCGCATGGCTTCGGTGTCTGTTTCATCGTAGCCATCGAATATTTCTTCTCCATCGTTTGCAGCGGAGATAGCAGATCTGATCTTTCCGAGACAAGCCGTCATGTTGCTGCTGAAAAGACGCACCAGTGAATCAAGTTGATCTTCGTGAAGCCTAGACACGAGCTTGAGCATAAGCCTTCTTCGGTCTTGTTCCTCTTCAAGACCCTCGAATTCCCAGCTTCGAATCTCTGCAATTGAACCGTTGTCCGGGTCAGCCGAGTAGGCGATCTCTGTCTGCGTTCTCTGCTCTTCCTTGACACCGAGTCTCTTTAAAGGACTCTGTTGAGGTGCGTTATGTGCTGCAGTGGGTCGTATCGGGCTCGACAGAATCTCGATAACTGTCATTTTTTTCGGCACAGTTGATTTTCTAGATTCGAACAATGTCCTTGGGGACGGCAGACCAGGAGATTCTGGTCCAGACTCTAGACCCACGGCAAGCCGACTCTTCTGTGGTGTTTGTATGGACTCAAAGGGCTGGTTCAAGCCTGCCAATGGCTCAGGTGGCTCGGTGCCAATGGAACTTCGACGAGCAGTCTCACCCTCGAAGTCAGCCGGCCTCTCGGTCACATCAGGCATGTCTTCATCAGCCTTCAAAGCATTTTCATGACTGTCAGCCCCAGATTTCACCGATTCGTCTCGTGCGTCATGCCGAGATAACGGTTCATGCATGTCAAGATCGGGTTCAGAATTATGGCCGTCTTCGGAGAGGCTTTCTCTGGCATCTTCGAAGTTATCATCGTTGACGACAAAGTCCTGCATGTCGTCGTCCGATATGTCTTGGTCGAGAGCTCTTTCTGAAGCACCATGGCGGCCTTTGTCGGACGGGTTGGACTGTCTTGCTATGGTTGCAGGCTCCGCTTTGAGTGTCCAGATACGAATTTTCCATTCCTCTTTCTCACGATCGTTGACGGTGGGTTCGAGCATGACGCAAGCTTGTTCAACCTCTTGTTCGGTGTCCCACGTGCGCTCCATGAGTCTCTTCTTGAATTGCTCGAGTCTAGCGTCCAAACGCTCGATCGCTTGTGTAGCACCTTTGGTCAAAGCGCGAGCTGTTCTCATGTTGCCCTTTGCGAGGCGCCATACACTGCGCGATTTGTTCTTGTCGAGCTTTGGTTGCTGATCAGCACGCCAAGCATGAGCCTGCAGCTCGATAATTTTGTTGATGATGGAAAGAACTAGTTCTTCAGAGAGAGCAGGAGCCTCGACTGCAGAATCTTCCTCTGCCATTTCGTCGTCAGAACCGCTTTCGGACCCTTCAGCTTCGGTGATCTGTTCGTCTCCCGAGTCTGAGCCATAGTCTGACTCTCCATACGTGGGTAGGAGTTCATCAGATCCTTCATGCCTGTCGAGGAGGTAACTAAATTCCCCGGGGCTCATTCGTGTGTTCACTGTTTCGTGCTGTTGGAAGGGCAACATTTGGGCTTTCTCACGAATGGCCTTGACGCCGTTCTCTGATGACTCGAAGATAGTGACTGATCTGACGTCTTTATCCTCAAGCAGGCGCTCAGGGTACGGATAAACTGCAAGGGCCGATTTCTGGTGGTACTTGATGGACTGAGTGTCGGTCTGTTGAAAGGCATGCTGAAGCTGACGGTAAACGAACGAAGCGTCACCCATGAATTCGGCTTCTCCGAAAAGGGTAAAGTTGTCGTGAGAATCGTCGTCCTCCGTCTCGGTGTGCTCGATCTCTGAGCCGTAGGCAGTGTCTCCATAAAAGACCTTGTCGATTGGAAGCTTCTTATCACGTAGAAAGCCAGAAGAGAGTTTCTTGGGCGCTGTCTTAGGTGTGGGCCCAGGTGTGGTGATTGGACTTTCGGCGGCTCCAGGTTGAGTATCGTTGAAAGTGGTGTCGAGATTCAATCTACGGCGTTTGCGGCCACCAGAACCCTCCACGAGCTCCTCTCCCTTGCGAACTCTCGATCCGATAGGTTCCGTGGGGGTCTGGGGACCTGAGGGATGTGGAGTGAGCAGCGGTAGTGAGGATGGCAGATCGTTCGGGAGTAACGTCTCAGTATATGCCATGGAAGACTTGCGCAGTGCAGAGATCATTTTCATAATGACCATACGTTCTTTGATACCAGCAATGCCAAATTCGTCCTTGAGAAGGGGAAGATCCACAAATTGAAGCAACATGTGGCCATCGAGATCGTTAGTAGACCATTGCTGAGCGAGATTGGCGAATTGATTTTGCCGTAGGAATTCGACAGTCTCGACCGAAGACCATATGTACGGGTCGCCCTCCTGCATGGTGGCTTGTTGTTTGATGTCGTGAATGCTGCGTTTTGTTTGGGAGTTGGAGAGCGCGAGGCTTTGTAGTGGTCGAGATTAGTGTCTGTAGAGGAAGGAGCGTGTGAGTCTGTGGGCTGTTGCCTGACGACTAACCTAGGAACTCGCTAATGAAGGAGTAACTGTTGACGCATAGATTATTGCAAGGAGTGATTTTGATGGCTCTACCAAGGTCATTCGCCTAGCGTCGTGATGTGTCGTGATGTCGTCGAGGCGCCAGAAGAGAGAGAAAGTGTGTGTCGATGTGTGACGCCTGAACCCGAAGATTAAAGAAGAGAGAACTCACGCGTCGCGTGGGAAGCAGTAGATTGGTCTGTCGAGTGCTGATCACTTCGAATGGAGTGAATGTGAGTGTGAGTCGATTTTATGTACATGGGAAGTGTGTTGTAAAGCGTGTTTTTCGCGGGTGAGAAGAGAGCAGTGTGTTGTTTGCGGCTGCGAGAAGTGCAGTGCACTGATAGATACAGTCTCAGACTGACCGTCGCCTCGGCTGTTGAAGTCGAAGTGATGTGTCTCTTTCTGTGCTTTGCATCTCCTCGAACCCCGATAAGAGTTGATGTCTTCACGCGTGCGTTTGGTGCTGACGTTAAAATACTCCAATGTACAATCGACACGTTACCCACAGGATTGAGATCGTGGGATTCCTTCAGTGTAGAAGCACGAAAATCTGTCGAGATGATGACAAACGACGAACCTGAGGCTACTGCGGTTCGAGGTGGTGCTTGGTTGATGCAGCTTGCAGGTCTTCGGAAAAGTTCAGGCACCACTTGCCGTGACGCGATCGCGACAACGGCCACTCGGCAGAATTTATAACGGCACCAGTTTCACCGAAATTCATCCAGTCAACAGACCTCGACACCAACTCGTTCTATCCATCTTTGCATACAACCAAGTCTGTTATACGTGCTAGTTCCTGTCATCTATCCTTGCTGTTCTCGTCCCCATCATGTCGCGCGAGATCTACCCAAAGTACCCTCCGGATCTCAACGAGGAGCAGCTTCAATACTTGATTACTAATGTCAAAGACTGGTCCATTGCAAATGGTCTGGCTGTAAGACCGCTGCCATCATGGGTTACCAAAGAACAGGATCCAGTTGGTTCGCTAGCAGTGACTGCTCCCGTTACTCTCTTTCCTAGTTTGTTCCCTAGAAACTGCTTTGAGCAAGGTCTTGATATTCAGACAGCATACAATGAGCTCTATGCTGCGATTGCAAGCAACGAGACTTGGCTCAAGCAGATTGTTGAGGAGTGAGTTGCTCCCTGCCCTGGACAAGAATTGGTTCTTGTCTGTACAAACTATGCTAACAATGCAACTAGACTTCTTGAAGTGGACGATTTCATCGCAGACCTATGGAAGGTTCACCAAGCTGTGAAGAAGGAAGGATATGTCCAGGTAGATATACACGCAGGAAAGTCCGGCTCGACCCTACTGATACACTTGTAGGACATCACTCTTGGACTCTTCCGCTCCGATTACATGGTTCATCTCGATCCGGCTGACTCCACTGCCAAACCGACCATCAAGCAGGTAGAATTCAATACCATCGCTTCATCCTTCGGTGGACTTTCTACGCAGGTCGCAAAGCTGCACAAACATCTTCTCTCAATAGATGCATACCCGGAAGAGACTCAATCAATTATCAAGACTACAACTCTCCCACCAAGCACATCGGTTCCTTCCCTTGCCGGAGGTCTGGCTGCTGGCCACCATGCTTATGGCGAGTCAAAAAGCGGCAATCCTCTTTGCGTCGTTTTTCTTATTCAGGATCCGGAACGCAATGTCTTTGATCAGAGACATCTGGAATACACTCTGTACAACGAGCATCAAGTCAGAGCTTTCCGTGTACCCTTCAACAAGATCATGTCTCACACAAAACTGGATGAGAAGCGCAACTTACTTTACACTCCTCCTCACACACCTAACAAGACGTGGGAGGTTTCTCTAGTCTACTTCCGCGCTGGCTACTCGCCTGATGATTATTCCGGCAAGGCTGATTGGGACGCTCGTCTGCATATCGAGCGCAGTGCCGCTGTTAAATGTCCCAGCATCCTGACCCACTTGGCTGGCTCGAAGAAGGTTCAGCAAGTCCTCGCAACACCCAACTCGCCTCACCTTGCCCGCTTCCTGCCAGACAAGAATAAAGCTGCTGAGGTCCTCAAGACGTTTGCGCCAATTTACCCGCTTGACAAGAGCGAAGCAGGTCTGGAAGCCTGTAAGCTCGCACAGAATCCAGAAACAGCGACCCGCTACGTCCTCAAGCCTCAACGTGAAGGTGGTGGCAACAACGTTTACCGCAAAGCCATTCCCAAGTTCCTGAAGGACACTCCCGAGTCGCACTGGCCCGCATACATTTTGATGGAGATGATTGAACCACCAGCATTGACCAACACCATTTTCCGTAACGGAGAAGTTCAGAAGGGCGGCGTTATTGGAGAATTGGGTGTATATGGTGTCTGCTTGTGGAAGACAAAGAGTGGTGAGGATGGCGTACAAGAGATGCTCGAGAACAAACAGGCTGGCTATCTGCTCAGAACCAAGGGCGATCAAAGCGAGGAAGGTGGTGTCGCAGCTGGCTTTGGCTCTGTCGATAGTGCCTGTCTTGTCGACGTGTAAATAAGATTAACCGGCTTGTTCTTCGACTCGACCCGAGCTAAGCACCTATCATATTCTCATCCACCATTTTTTCAAATATGCGCAAGCTGACTGCTCTAGGGAGATTATCAGCTCCCAGATGTCTGCCAAATGTCTGGCAAATCTACCCAAGGCGGACAAAAAAGCGACTTGAACATTTTGGGTTCATATAGAGCATGTTGTGCCATGGTGTTTCGAGCTTTAATCCGTTCCTTTGTTTTGCTGGTTAGGCTTCGACTGCCCCAAACGCGAACAATACCAACGTGGAGAGAACAATATCAAGAGCCGCCTACACATTCCACGACCGTCGATTTCCACACTCAACAAAGAATAACAGTTTTCTACCTGCCACGAACAACGAAACTACCTCCAGAAAGCACAATTTTGCAAAGATGAGTGCGTTGGACATGTTTCTTTATACCACGAGATGCTTGTGGAAGAGCCGAGAACACAAACCACAAGGACAAGCTCTGTCCTGAAACCGGACACCAAGAGATGTTCTCTTTGATACCAGGAGATTAGTATTGTGAAGTGCATAATGATAAAAAGAGGTATGCCGGACAACCGTGACCTAGACACAGGAATAGTCACTCCACAAGACACACGATTCTTTCCTCTCCTATCGATCTTCAAAAAGATCCAAACCAAAGCAAACAAGCAAACCAAAGAAACCAAACGAACAAGCAAACGAAGATGCTCAGCCGCAGCCTCAGCATCCTCTTCCTAGGCTTCATCGCCCTCCTCTCCCTCATCACCCCCGCCCTCGCCGGCCCCGATTTCTGGACAATGTACCAGAACGAACTGCAATGCGCCCGCAAAGACGTCCGCGTCCTCGGCACCATCAACCAATTCTGCAACACTAACGTCTACACTGGAGGCCAGTACGCAGCCAACGGAGTAGCTTCATGGGGTGTAAGAGTTGGCATTGGAGCAAGCTGTAAATGGGGTACTTATGTGCCTCAGGTGTGGTGTCAGAGTCAGATGTATGAGGTGTGTGCGTGGGGAGGCAATAAGGGTAGGGGTCAGAGAAAGTATGATGGTGGGTGTCAGCATTTCTGGATTACCAATGGTTAGATGTGCTGGTGGGGGAATCAGAGGGGAAGATTGTATAAAGTTGAGTGGTGGGTTTGTTGGAATTGCTAGTCGAGTCTATGGAAACCGTGCTTCTCTCAAGAACACTTGTGATTTCTTCGTGATGCAACTCTTGAATCGAAAAAGTGAAGTAGAGAATGGAGCACAGCGTGGCTCAAATGATATAATGTTGTACAGACTCCTACCGTGATCTCTCACCCATGCAAATGCTTAACAACCGTATTGCGCCTGTACCTTCCAAGATGCAATGATTTTCTGACCAGACCTTCAATTGAATCAAGCAACAACCTCCTTCTCCTGAGATGCAAGCACTTGATCAACAGCAGCTGTTCTCTTTCCTGCACCCCTCACATGAGCCAACAGGCGAAGTGTTCCTGAAGGCGTAACACCTTCTATTCTTCTAGCCTGCCCCAAGCTCTCAGGCCTGGTTACACTCAACACCCTCTTCTCCTCGTTACTGAGTCCGAAGATATCCCCGTAGTTGATGTCTGCAGGAAGCAGTAGTTGCTCATCTCTTTCAAAGTGTCTGGCTTGTGTTTCTTGTTGGGTGACGTATGGTGAATATGTGCCTTCGATATCCATACGTGAAATGATGTATGAGTCGAACTTGGCGATCTCTGGCAACAGAGGAGTAAGGCTGGAGACAGAAATGGATGCGAGGCGTAATAGGTCAAAGGCGCTGCGTTTGCTGCTGTCGCTGCGGACAGGGAAGCCATGGGACTGCCAAACGCTGCTTGACAGAGTGTGTCCTTCCAACAACGTCTTCAACTCATCCATCTGTGCTTTTTGCGAGGAAAAGTGGGACCAGCGTGAATCGGATACTACACCGAGCTCTCGTCCTTTGGCTGTGAGACGTAGATCGGCATTGTCGGCACGTGCGGACATGCGGTATTCTGATCGCGAGGTGAACATGCGATATGGCTCCGAGACACCCTTCGTGATCAAGTCGTCTATCATGATGCCAATGTAACCGTCCGCTCTTGTCAACTGCAGCTGCGGCTTCTGTAGGGCAGAATTACCAGCGTTGATACCAGCGACAACACCTTGAGCTGCGGCTTCTTCGTAACCTGTTGTGCCGTTGATCTGGCCTGCCAGGAACAGACCTCCAATAGCTTTGGTCTCGAGAGTCTTGCGCAGACTGCGAGGGTCCACATAGTCGTACTCGACTCCGTAGCCTGGTTGTAACATCTTGACGTTTTCCAAGCCCTTGATTGTTTTGAGCATTGCTTCTTGTGCGTCGGCTGGGATGGTCATGGAGATGCCGTTCGGGTAGATGACGTGGTTGTCGAAGCCTTCGGGCTCTAGCCAGATAATGTGGGCATCTTTTGTGTGGAATCGGATGACCTTGCTCTCGAGAGAAGGACAGTAACGGGGACCCTTGACTTCCTCGCGAATGTGGATGCTGTTTTGAAGGTTTGCGCGGACGATATCGTGGGTGGCAGTGTTTGTATGGGTTGACCAGCAATTTAATTGCTCTTCGACGGCGACGCGAGGATTGAGGTAGCTGAAGGGCATCGGAGGATCGTCGCCAGGCTGAACGTCGAGACCAGTGTAATCGATGGTTCTGCCGTCAAGGCGCGGAGGGGTTCCTGTCTTTAGTCTGCCCAGGGTGAAGCCTGCGTCTCGTAGAGACTTGCTCAGACCCGTTGTTGCTGCTTCTCCCATGCGACCCGAGGGATATGCTTCCAAGCCGATATGGATCTCACCACCCAAGAAGGTGCCAGTGGTAATAACAACATTCTTTGTAGGAATGACCTGGCCGCTCTCGAGTCGGACTCCAGTGATGACTCCATGCTTGCCGTCTGTCATTCCTTCTCTTTGCACGATGATGTCGGCGACTTTGCCCTCGAGCACACTCAGGCCCTTGTAGTTTGTCATCTCCTCCTTCATGTGCTTCTTGTACAGGGCTCTGTCGATTTGAGCACGAGGGCCCCATACTGCCGGGCCCTTCTTTCTGTTCAGGACGCGGAACTGCACTCCAGCCTTGTCGACTATGCGACCAACGACACCGTCCAGAGCGTCGATCTCTCGCAACATTGTACCTTTGCCAATTCCACCAAAGGAAGGATTACATGAGCAGACACCGAGATTGTCGACCGAGGGAGTGACCAGGGCTGTCCTTGCGCCAGTACGAGCGGCAGCTGCTGAGGCCTCGGTACCAGCATGACCGCCTCCAATCACGACTACATCGTAGGGACTGTGTTGCAGTCAGTCGCGTGCTCACGTCTAGATTGAACATTGCCTACGCTATAGTAGATTCAGAAACACTGGCAAACGAACGGCGTACAACAATCGCCGACCGCACTCGGGGCGCATGGCCCCAGAGTATGCGTGCCCTAGCAGACACTGCGAGTACCATTGCGACACACAGTTGATCTGAGAGCCTGTGAGAGGAAGGTGAAACCAAAAGTCGATAGGCGGCGAAGGCATTCGCCGCGCAGGGACTTTTGCGGAGCGTCATTCAAGATTTCTAAGCGGGGCAAGGGCCTAGGAATTTCCTCGCAATCAATCTTCCTCTCTTGTGCACCTAACACACAACCACTTAATACATTCAATACCAACAGTCGCCATGGTATTGGCAAAGAGCAAGCAGTCGGTCGGTCTGGGCAATGCCCTCATGAACGACCGCTTCAAGAACAAAAACTCCAATCAGCACAAGGCCAACGCCGGCGGTATTCAGAGAAAGGGCCAGAATGGAGAGACATACATCACCAACAACAAGCAGGCCGCTGCCTACGAGAAGATGCGCTCTGTCACCGAGCAGGGTGATCTGGACGAGTTCCTGTCCACCGCAGAGCTGGCAGGCACCGACTTCACCGCCGAGAAGATGAACAACGTCAAGATCATCCACAAGGACCAGAAGAACCCCTACCTCTTGTCCTCCACCGAGGAGCGTAACGTCACAAAGAAGCACAACAAGAACAGAAGCCGTCTGACCGTCCCTCGCCGCCCGAAATGGGATTCTACCACCACCAAGGACGAGCTGAACACACGCGAGAAGGAAGCTATGATTGAGTGGCGCAGAGACCTTGCCGAGCTGCAAGAGAACCAGGACTTGCTCCTGACTCCCTTCGAGCGTAATCTCGAGGTTTGGAGACAGCTGTGGCGTGTCATCGAGCGTTCCGACTTGGTCGTCCAGATTGTCGATGCCAGAAACCCCCTCATGTTCCGTTCCGAAGACATGGAGTCTTACGTCAAGGAGGTCGATCCCAAGAAGCGCAACTTGCTGCTCGTCAACAAGTCCGATATGATGACTCTGGAGCAGCGCCAGACCTGGGCCAAGTACTTTATCGACCACAACATCAACTTCCGTTTCTTCTCCGCAGAGCTCGCTCGTGAGTTGAACGACGCCAAGGCCGAAGAGGACGAGTTCCGAGCTGAAGAGGAGGATGACGAGGACAGCGAGGATGATGAGAACGAGGACGAGATCGTCGAGGCTTTGGAGGGAGATGAGAATGCTTTGGAGCAAGAGGCCAAGAAGCTCGACATTCAAGACGCCGAAGAAGAGGAGGCCAAGTGGGTGGACGAGGAGACAATCGACAACAAAAATGCTGCACCCGTATCCGATGTCATCCCCATGTCGCTCGAGGAGGCCACACGCATCTTGACCACCGAGGATCTGGAAGCTCTCTTCTTGGAACACGCCCCCAAGATGGCTGCTGCCACCGACGACAAGCCTGCTCGCAAGGTACAGATTGGTTTGGTCGGTTACCCCAACGTTGGTAAATCGTCCACCATCAACGCCCTGCTCGGTGCAAAGAAGGTCTCCGTCTCTGCCACACCTGGTAAGACGAAGCATTTCCAGACCATTCACTACTCAGACCAGGTCGTGCTTTGCGATTGTCCCGGTCTCGTTTTCCCCAACTTCGCCTTCACCAAGGCAGAACTCACATGTAACGGTGTCTTGCCTATCGATCAGATGCGCGAGTTCACCGGTCCTGCAACCCTTGTCGCTACCCGTATCCCCAAGCCTTTCCTCGAGGCCGTCTACGGTATCAACATCAACATCCGATCCCAGGAAGAAGGCGGTACCGGCACACCAACTGGTGAGGAGCTGCTCAGCGCATACGCTGCCGCTCGCGGTTTCTTCACCCAAGGTCTTGGTCAGCCCGACGAGAGCAGAGCCGCCAGACTGGTCCTCAAGGATTACGTCAAGGGTAAACTGCTCTTCGTACACCCTCCTCCCGCAGAGCCACCGATCGACCACAAGCACTTTAACCGCGAACTCTACGACTACAACCACCTTCCCCAAAAGCGACGAGCCCAGCTCGCAGCCCTGCACTCGGCTGCTATGCACCCCGAGACACAAACTGGTGATGAGCCATCGCTCATGGAGAACGATGAACTCGACATGGTTCCCATGAGTGGAGCAAAGACACAACGCATGGACAAGCAATTCTTTGCGCCGGGACAGGGCAGAGGAGAGCAAAACATGCCCTTCCACCACAAGTACACCGAGCAAGGACAAAGGAAGGTGGAAAACACTGGTGGCAGACTGTTGACGGGTCGCAAAGCCAAGGTCATGATTGCTTTGGAGAAGGACATGGACCCCGATGATGTGAAGTTGATGTCGTCGGGCAAGAAGCACTTCAAGGCCAACAAGAGGAAGCAGAAGAAGGTCAGAAGCGAGTACGAGATTTGAGGGGTGTCGCATCTTTTGGTTTCTACGCAGTTTTTCGTTTTTGCTCTGGTTCATGGCATGCTGGGGCGCTTTTTCAAGGATATCCACAAGTTAGTTCAATCGTCTTCCTTCTTTCTGTCTGGGTGAAACATGGACAAACGAAGATGAAATGCAATCAAGTCTACAAGCACAAAGATCCCAATTCTACTCATTATTTTTATCATGCGCTTCCAAGGCGACAAAGCGTGTCTGAGATGGCTGTATAGCGAGAGCGAGGGTTGTGGGGCGGGAAGTGGGGTGGAATCGAGGGGCAGTGACACCGAGGTCGGTCTTTGTCCAATGACGAGCGATAGGCGATTGCGGGCCAGAAAAATAGGGCAAGTGATTAGACTCATATTGTCAAAGACAACAATGGACAATTCTTACCAGAGCTTCTGTTTCTTCAAATATCCATCCATCTTCACCCTACGGCCACGATGAAATACGGTATGCCTCACAACAGCAATGGCAGTTGCATTGAACTAACACAAGCAACAGAACGAGTGACTTCGCAACCCGAGAATCCATACTCCAAACTCATCCCCGAACAAAAGATAGCCGTTATCCCAGAGTTTGATCTCGAGAGCGGTGGTGTGCTTTACAATGTGCCGATAGCGTACAAGACATATGGTACTCTGTCGCCCGCTTGCGACAATGCCATGGTCATCTGCCACGCCTTGACTGGTAGTGCCGATGTTGGTGACTGGTGGGGTCCTCTGCTTGGAGGACCTGGCAAGGCCTTTGACATGTCGCGCTTCTTCGTCGTCTGTCTGAACAGTCTAGGCAGTCCATACGGAAGTGCAAGTCCGGTGACGAGCAAGGACGGCAACTCACAGAACGAGCATTATGGACCAGAGTTTCCATTGACGACTGTCAGAGACGACGTCAACATCTTCAAGCTCGTGCTGGACGACCTGGGTGTCAAGCAGATCGCTGCTGTGGTTGGAGGCTCCATGGGAGGTATGCTTGTGCTGGAGTTTGCCTACTTTGGAAAAGACTACGTGCGCTGCATCGTACCCATTGCTACATCAGCTCAATACAGTGCTTGGGGCATCAGTTGGGGTGAAGCCCAAAGACAGAGCATCTACAGCGATCCCAAGTACGACGACGGCTACTACACCTTCGAGGACCCTCCATCCACTGGTCTCTCAGCCGCTCGCATGTCAGCACTCCTCACCTACCGCAGCCGCGACTCGTTTGAGTCCAGATTCGGTCGTAACACCCCCGACCCTTCGCGCAGACAGAACATCAACGGCTCCTTTAGACCCTCGACACCTTCAGGCGACCACTTCGCCATCCACAACGAAGGCCACAAGAACGCAGGTTCTCCCCGCTACAGCCGCGTCAACAGCTCCGCCGACCTTAGCACTTCAATCGACTCTCTACCTCCCTCAAACACACCTCCCCAAATGACAATCATGGACCCTCAATTCCACGGCACCACACCTCTACCCACCAATGCTCCTCCCGCAAACAGTTTGAGACTCAAACGCACACCCACCTATTTCTCAGCACAATCCTATTTACGCTACCAAGGCGAGAAATTCATCAAGCGCTTCGATGCAAATTGCTATATTGCCATTACCCGCAAACTAGACACCCACGATGTATCCCGCGGCCGCCTTCCCGCTGATACCACAACAACGACTCCCGTCGCTGATGCTTTAGCTCTAATCACACAACCAACTCTCGTCCTCGGCATCCAATCCGATGGCCTCTTCACCTACGCCGAGCAAAAAGAACTAGCAGCAGCCATTCCCAATGCAGTGCTAAAAAACATCGACAGTCCTGAAGGCCATGATGCATTCTTACTCGAATTCGAACAGGTCAATAGATTCGTGTTGGATTTCTTGCATGAGGTTTTGCCGGATGTGATGGCGAGGGAGCCGGTGGAGTTTGTCAGTAATCAAGGTGTTGAGGGCGATCAGGCGGTGAAGACGTCGACATTTGGTGAGGCTGAGGTTGGTGATATTACTGCTTGGTAGAAGAAGAAGGAAAAGAGATGCAGATTCAACCTTTTTATGTATGATAGATGACCACTTTTCATGAAACCATACCCACGATAATTTCAACATTAGTTTGGGAAAGACTGGACAATTCAATGCCAGAGCAAAACAATCAAATACTCTGTCATTTTCTCGCACTGTGCATCTATCATCTTGAGGGTGTTGTGAGGAAATATGAGAGGAAAATTGAACATTTACTACATCTACAAGGAGTGAGGACGACAGAGACGCAAGATATACCAGACCAGACTTGTCTAAAACGTCGTCTGTGCAAGTCGGCTGGCAGCATTTCTCGCATCGATTCTATCTTCATCGTCCTCTTCCAAACGACCCAGGCTGCTTGCACTGCTAGTCGCGCGTTTCCTTCCCGTCGTGGCTTCTTCAGCTTGCTCGGCCTCTGCATCCTCAGGAACTGTTCCTGTACCAGCGAAACTGCCACTGATACTACGATTCAAGCCATCGGGTCTGCGAGGGACACCACTCCATGCGTCGCCCTTGGGACCCTGGCTGCTGGCAAGACTAGTGCGGCGGACTACGGGATGGGCTTCGCGACCGAGGCGTGAAAGACCGCCTGAAGCGTCGATGTTGCGGACGTCTGGGCGGACCTGCTCCAGTGTGGCCAGGGTGCGGCGTTCTGCTTCGATCTCGCGTACGACGTATTCGCGGAGGGCGGCGCGGAGGTCAGAGGTTGTGCGGGCGGCCCAGGCGCGACGTTCGTGGACGAGGTTCTCAGTCACGCGGTCGGTCTTCTCCTTGAGATGCGACTCGTGCGATCGTGCTTCGTCGAGAGCGGCGAGAGCTTCGTCAACTTTGTCGCGCTTGACTGAGGTGGAAGACTTTAGTCGGTCGACGGCACTTGTCTTGCTGCGAGTGGCTTGTTGCGCTTGAATCAGCTCGCGCAGGAGGATGTGACGGTTGGTGAGGGTCTCCTTGACGATGAAGGCATCGCTAGAGTGGTACTGCAGGGGGTCGGCCAAAGTTGTGGCTTCGGCAGTACCCTGAGCAGCGTGGAAGTCGCCAACGGCCTGAATGACCTTGCCTAGCTTCTTGTATGCATTGGCCAACCCTATGTGTGTTTCCTGGACCTGCATGTGACCCATCTTGACACCGAAATCGGACTCTGCCAGACCGAGAGCTATGAAAGTCAGCATGTAAGTCGAATATCAGATATGGCGATGCTGCCTACCTCTACGCGACTTGACGACCTTGTCGACCTTCTGGCCAAGATCCATGGTTCCAAGATAGAAAGACTTGACAATAGGACGAGCTTCGAGAAGCTCGGGTGTGTCATCGGGAGGAGGAGCAAACTGCTTGATGTACTTGCGGCGAACACCTGTAGCAGGTTGCTTGCGTCTGACAACAGGGCTGTAGCCGAAATCGCTCTCGACAAAGAAGACCATCTCCTCATCGCGCATGAGAACGTTGTTGGAGCATACAGTGTTCAACCAGCGCTGCATTGAAGCCTTGACTCGGATCTCATCCTCTTCGGTACCGACACCAGCAGCAGTGAGCGGAGGAGGAACGGCAGGTACGAAGGCGTCGGGGTTGGACGAGATGAGGTGGTCGGCAAACTTGACGAACTCGGAATGGGTGCGTCGTACATCGCGGAATTGAGTGGTGCGGAACTTGGGCAGGTTGGTCTGGGTGTGGTGTCAGCTAATTCCAGGCAGCACTTTATCGCTTGTGCATACATAGACGTCGAAGCGCAAGACGGGATCCTTGCGACCAGTGCGCTCTAGAGCGGTAATCTTTGCCTGAAGCTTGTACTGTTTTCGCGGTTGTGGAGGCTGCAGCTGCTGCTGTTGTTGCTGTTGCTGATAGCTCTGGGGTGGTGGTTGCTGCTGGTGACTATACTGCTGAGGGGGGTGTTGCGGGCGAGCATGGTGGTAACGCTGAGGCTCATGGCGAGTCGAGTTGTCGTAGGACTGCGCCTGAGGCTGTTGCGATGAATACTGGTTATTCTGAGGAGGCAATTGGGAGTTTTGATCGTGTTGGTCGTCGTCGCCGTCAGGAGCCGGTGGCTGGTGTGAGAACGAGTTGGTAGGCGGTACGTCGTTGGCATTGTTGGCCTGATGGAAGGTAGAACGGTCGTGCTGAGGCGACGAGGCCCATGGGTCACGGCCAGCGTCGTTGGCTATGGCCGAAGAATAATCCATGTTGGGTTGTGAAGGTCTGACTGGTTGCTGTACATGCAAATGGTCGATGGGCTGGCACCTGCTCGAGACCATGACATCGGTCTGCCCCAGACCAGCACCTGCCAAGAGCCGAGGGCCGCGAACATGTCCGTCCTGCAGACCAGCCTTTCCTGCTTTTTTACAAACTCGCCAAAAGTCATCTTTTGTTTTTGAAGCAGGTCATTGATCTGTTTGTTGTCTGCCATTTACTCTGGGATGCTGCTCAGACCACAATGGCCATGTCGCCGTCTCCATCACAATGCTAAGTCTCTTGCATCCATAACTGCTAGATCTTTTGCCTCTTCCACACCCCGTCGCAACGATCTAGCTACATCAAAGACTCGTAATATTGGCATTATAGCCCACATTGATGCGGTATGTCGCGATATATACTTCTTCAAAAAGTAGGTACTGAGTCGTGAAAAGGGCAAAACTACAACCACGGAGCGTATGCTCTATTACAGTGGCTTCACTCGTAGATTAGGAGGTTAGTACCTGCATTCTACTTTTCTGTCATTTTTCCTTGATTACTCTTTGCCTTTGTCTTGTCGCAACTCGTGTGCTGAGTATCTCTCAGATGTCGACGAAGGCTCGACCGTGACAGACTTTCTGCCTGCCGAGCGTGCCAGAGGTATCACCATTCAATCAGCAGCCGTCACCTTTTCCTGGCCACCAGCTGCTTCGTCAGCTACCAATCTCTCGTCGGACAAGATTGTCTTGCCACGCTCCACTCAAAGTCACAACATCAATTTAATAGATACACCTGGCCACGCCGATTTCACTTTCGAGGTGCTTCGATCATTGCGTATTCTGGACGGTGCTGTTTGTATCCTCGATGGTGTCGCTGGTGTCGAGGCGCAGACTGAAAAAGTCTGGACTCAAGCAACGCAGTACCAGATTCCGAAGATTTTGTTTGTCAACAAGCTTGATCGTGAGGGCGCCGCCTTTGCGAGAACCATATCAGAGATAGGCACACGCCTACGTGTCTGGCCTGCGCTATGTCAGATTCCATGGTGGCGTCCTGGTGATCTCAAGCTTCAAGGCGTTGGTGATGCTGTAGGTCTTCGTGGTTTGCTGTACGAGGAAGGTGGTGACGGCAAGACCCTCAAAGTGCATTCTCTCAAGGATCTGGAAGCCGACAACTCCGCTTTCGCAGAAGAGATCAAGAAAGCAAGAATAGCATTGGTCGAACTTTTGAGTGAACATGACGATGAGATGGTTGAGAAGTTCCTTGAGCATGATGAAGATCATCTGGCCATCCCTTCTGTCGATATCACAGAGAGCCTAAGAATGTGTACTCTACAGCAACCACAAAAGCTTGTACCTGTGTTTTCAGGTGCAAGCTTCCGAAATGTTGGTGTCCAGCCGCTATTGGACGCGGTCGTGGACCTTCTTCCTTCACCACAGGAGCGACCGGATCCTGAAGCCAGTGTTGGTCCTTCCAAATACGGGTTGAACGATCTCCTCTCGGGCAAGAGTGCTTTGCCGGCAACGATTGAGGCCAAGAAGCAACAGAAGACCAAAGCGTTGGCTGCGAGCAAGAATATGTCCATCATCAAGAGTCTTGAAGCCTGTGCTCTGGCATTCAAGGTCGTCACTGATCCTCGTCGAGGTGTTCTGGTTTACGTTCGAGTATACTCGGGGTCGATCACCAAGAACGCTCCCCTCTTCAACACCAACCTTGGCATCACCGAGAAGGCTCCTCGCCTGTTGAGAATGTATGCTGATGAAGCTGTCGAGATCTCCTCCATTGAGGCAGGTCAAATTGGAGTCATCCCCGGGTTGAAATCTACACGCACAGGCGATACACTGATTCTGTACAGCGGAGTAAACCCAAAGGTCGGTCCTCCCTCGCCGATAAACACTCTGCAGCTAAGGCCGATCACTGTTCCTCCGCCTGTCTTCTTCACAAGTGTAGAGCCGAACAGCTTGGCTGAGGAGAAGCACATCTCTGAGACTCTGGCGCTGTTACTCCGAGAAGATCCCAGCTTGAACGTGAGAGAGGATCCCGAAAGTGGACAGACTCACTTGGCTGGTATGGGTGAACTTCATCTGGAGATTGCTCGTGACAGGCTCATCAACGACCTCAAAGCGAAGGCCAGGATTGGCAATATCCAGATTGGCTATCGCGAAGCTCTCTCTGCTCCCTCTTCCGATGTATCTGCAGTGTTCGACAGAGAAGTGGCTGGCAAGGCATCTAAGGCTGGATGTACTGCGAGTGTGACGCCGTTCGAGGAATCGCAGCTGGACTCAGCCGACGATCATACGCATGTATTCGCCTTGCTGGATAACAACTATCTGGTTCTCAAGACTCCTACCCTCTATCCAGATGGCTCTGCAACCGAATCTGAACTACCCCCTCTACCCTCCACCCTACCAATGCAAATGCTCCAATCAGCCATGCAGACAGGTGTCACAGCAGCCCTCGCGCGCGGTCCCTCACACGGCTACCCTCTTCATTCAACACAAATCACCGTTACCTTCGACCCCTCCGAACATCTCTTCCAAACCACCAATGCTCCTGCCATCTCTTCAGCTGCTCGTCTTGCAGTGCAGAACGCTCTGCGTGAGGCAGCGGATGTCGGATCCGGCACAGCATTAATGGAGCCCGTCATGAACGTCACAATCACAGTAGACGAACCTAGTCTTGGAGGTGTCGTTCACGACATCAGTTCTGCCAGAGGAGGACAAGTCGTATCTCTCGGTGCCGACGATGAAACAGGTGCCTCGGAAGACGATATGGAGATCGATCCGACCAGAATCTACTCACCACCTGATCCATTCGGTGGCTCGGCGTCGAGTATCGGCGCAGAATCTGTCAGTGTAGGAAATCAGACACGCCAGATTGTGGCGAGAGTGCCTCTCAAGGAGATGGTAGGATACTTGAAGCATCTGCGCAGTTTGACTCAAGGAAGGGGTACTTTTGTCATGACGGTTGACCGATTTGAGAAGATGAACCCTCAGAGGATGAAGCTCGCACTTTCTGAGATGAGTGGTGCTTTCTAGATCTGATATCTTCAGCTGTATTATATTCATGTATCCATAGATTTCTTTTCTTGACCATGTCCGTCTGGTTATGGGGACGACCCGGTCCTCACAATATAGCTTCTACGAATGCGTCTATAGGGCATCCGCAACATGCTATATTCTACTATAGACTATGGGAACCTCTTGGACCTCATTAACGTTCGCTGTCTATCTCTTGTTGCCACTACATGGTGCCGAGTGATAGAAGCGAGAAATAATATCTCGTCAAAGTTCTTGCGCTACACCGTCATGGAGCCCGAGCACGTCTCAGTCGCGAACACTTAGCAAAAAACATTAGCATCGTACCGAAGTGAAGCTTGATTACTGTACAGGCAAGCTCAACTCTCGACTTTATAGATATATAAGCACACTTTGTGGTTGTCTTCGTTTGTCGACCGAGCAGAGAAAGCATCACTTTTGGAAAGTGCGTACAGAATACGTCATCGATATACTCAAGTCTACCCATAACACGATCCATCTCTGCTTTTATACTACACACATACATGCTCTTCAGATCTGCTCTTTCGACTATATACCCCAAACTTGCTCGACAACTGAGTAACCTACCTGCAAGACACAACTTCAACACCAGAGTCATGAGCACATTCACACTGCCTGGCTTCTCGCCCGAGTGCCCAGTCCACCTAACAAACGACCTCACAAAAGAACAACTGCTGTCCTTCCCAGCCTTCAAAACATGGTCAGAAACCCTCCAGCATTCGCTCAAGCGACAAGAATCAAAGGATCACACATTCCACGAAACACCCTACAAACTAAGAAAGATCGATATCCAAAGCGTCGACTTCTTCGGTGGAGAACGAATTGGTTTTATCAAGCTCAAGGCAGAAGTGTCAAACGACGATGGAGAAAAGTTTCCTGGCTCTGTGTTCCTGAGAGGAGGCAGTGTTGCTATGTTGGTAAGTTGCACAGCATAAAGGTACGAAAGACACGACATTTTGTTGACAGGTTTCACAGCTTATTCTACAACCGGATGACGTCGAGGAGGGCTCTGAGAAAGACAAGCATGTTCTTTTGACTGTACAACCCCGTATACCTGCTGGATCTCTGTGCTTCTCGGAGCTTCCTGCAGGTATGTTGGACGATGCAGGTACCTTTTCAGGCGGAGCTGCCAAAGAGATTGAAGAGGAAACGGGTCTGAAGATCAAGGAGGACGAACTCATTGATCTAACAAAGCTTACTTTCGGTACTGAAGACGAGACTCAGGATGGAGAGAAGTTGCAAAAGGCAATGTATCCCAGTGCTGGTGGATGCGACGAATTCGTGCCCGTCTTCTTGCATCAGCAGCGTATTCCACGCAAACAGCTCAAGGATTGGCAGGGCAAGCTGACAGGACTGCGCGATCACGGCGAGAAGATCACTTTGAAGGTAGTGAAGTTGGACAATCTGTTCCGTGAGGGAGGCCGAGACAGTAAGGCGTTGGCTGCTCTGGCAATGTACGAGGGCCTGAGACGTGAGGGCAAGTTGTGAGAAGGACAAGGGGCATTGCCTAACTAGGGGATCATGATGGTTGGTACCTGCAGGCTTCAACTGAGTAATCTCATACAGGCTTGAGCATAACCAGGCTCGTACTTCATTCCCAAAACAAGCGAAACAGACATGAAGCAGTAGTTCCACCTCTTTGTCGTCGCAGTGTCGATGGCAGCCTTGTGATGTTTGAGAATGCGACCGGATGTGGTAGATAATGATGGTGGACTTATCAGGCGTCAGGTGTTATCGCCGCGAGCCCCGCTCATCAGGGTTGTCCTGATGATTCACCCACCGCTTTGTCTGTCTCGCATCTCCAACTCTGTTTCCCTCTTCCACCTCAGATCTTCCCCCTTCAGATCTCCCCCCTCGACCCTCAACAACAACAAGCACAACCATGTACGCATACATCCATACCGCTCTTGACACGATACGCGACTACGCCAAACCATCAACCACCTCAAACTTCCGCGAGACTGGCAAGCTCACACCCGACGAGTTCGTTCTGGCTGGAGACTTCCTCACAAGCAAATTCACTTCGTGGTCATGGTCTGGAGCTGCCACTTCTGCCCAGCGTGTCTCTCACTTGCCTGAGAACAAGCAATACCTTGTCACTCGTGGTGTTGAATGCAAGAGACGCCTCAACGACGACAAGTTTGCTGGCAGGGAAGGCCTCGATGACTTGGTTAAGGAGGGTGAGACCTTCAGCTCTACTGGAGACGACGACGATGGCTGGTTGAGAACCGGCGGTGACCTCAATAAGCCTGAGTCCCGTCCAGGCGACATCCGCACCGTCGACGATGATGGTCATGTCGAGCAAGACAGCGGTGACTACGAAGAGGACGTTCCCGATATTGAAGACGAAGACGATGACCCTGAAGCCATCATCCGTGACCCGAAGGCTCAAGATGGCCAGAACGAGTGAGCTCATTCATACCTTGACACTTTCCCCAAAGCACTGCTAATCTCATGACTTCAGTACCCGCCGCTACTACACCATCTACATCACCTACTCCACATACTACATGACACCACGCCTCTATCTTTCAGGCTACTCATCCTCCAACGAACCTCTTCCACCCATGGCCATGATGGAAGACATCGTCGGCGACTACAAAGACAAAACCGTCACCCTCGAAGACTTCAACTTCGTCTCTCCACCCATCAAAACCGCCTCCATCCACCCCTGCCGCCACGCCAGCGTCATGAAGATCCTCCTCGATCGTGCTGATGCCGCTCTCAAACTGCGCATCCAGAAAATGAAGAACGGACAAGAGGTTTCTAGTCAAGGTATGGAGGGCTTGGTTGATCAGACCAGTGGACTCAGATTGGATGACGACAAGAAGAAGACTGAAGACAAGAAGAATGATGAGTGGGAGGTTTTGACTGATGAGGGTAAGGATGATGAGGTTGCTATTCGCATCGATCAGTACCTTGTCGTGTTCCTCAAGTTCATGGCTAGTGTTACCCCTGGTATTAACCATGACAACACTATGGCCATGTAGACGGAGAGGTTTCTTTTTGTGGTTCATTCACTCATACACTAGGCGTTTGTTTCTTTTTCGTGGTTACCTTAGGAACGGTAGAATGATTCGAGAGGGGAGTTCAGGGTTTACGAGATCAACGGCATCAATATAATCAACAAAGCAGAGAGCCACATTTCTTTATCACAAATTCCAGATACCCAGCTTTCCAATTCCAAAGCTCTTGTTAATCTATCTACCGTATAACAAGGAGTAACCATCATCAAGACCAGGCCGTCAATGTCATAACCATAACACATACCCATAGTTCATATCGCCTGAGCAAAAAGCAGAAACAATCCCTCAAAAACATACTTCTTCTAAAACTGCCACCGTCTATTCCTCACCGGCCTCAACACCTCTACATCCACTCCGTCCACTTCCACCCATTCCTTGTGCATCTTCACTGCCGACATCACACCATACCATCTTCTTCCAATAACGTTATGAAGCTTCCTACGCACAGCCATGGTGCGTGCATCCAACATACCCTGGAACTCTGCTGTGTCGGTGTGTTTGTTTGAGGGTTCAGGTTCTGAACGTAGATGGAGGTGAGAGTGATAGGATGGTGTAGGGGGTTGGGTTGCTTCTTTGTGGATATCTCTCTATAAAGTACAGGGTCAGTGTTGATGGGACAGAAGGAAGGGTCATTCGAGAGAGGGACGGGAGGAAGGCAAGAATGAAAGAAGGAAAAGAAGGAAAAGAAAGAAAGAGATATACCTCAGAAAGACCTCTTTGCCATGATTCCTCTACCTCTGCAAAGGATGTGGGTGCTGCAGAGGTATAGCATGTGAAAAGCGATAAGATGGTGATGAAGAGAAGTAGTCGTGATGGGTATATCATCTTCATCCTCAATACTGAGAAGTCTCGAGTCAAGGACTTTAATTCAAAAGGCCAGATGGATAGCAAAAGGCTTGACTGGAAACGATTGAACAGAGTCTGGCCGAGTATAGTACCACAAACTCTTCCCGCCGGAAAGAAAGGCAGAGTGATAGAGGGACCTACCATATTGCCATATATCTCATCACAGCATCCCCTTTCTTTTCCATCAGCAGAGTTGTACAGCTTACATGCCTGTCTAGCCTTCTCGTCTTGATCTGGAAACTATTGCATGAAAAGGGTTGAATGTCCAGAAACACGGCTCGTGAGTGTTGGAGACCACCTGGCGACAGGAATGTAAGACCCATCCATGTGAAAAGCGTTGAACGCGTGGTAAAAGATAAGAAGGGAGAAAGAAGGCTTCAACAAAAAGCTTGGTAAAGCAAGGGATGTACGATAAGGGCCATGGAGACCCAGAACATATTCTTTGCATTCCTCTACCGAAGAGACCTAGAAGATTCTGTCTATCTGCATTGCTGCTTGTGAATGGTTCTTTTGTATGCCAAAGAGGTGTGTTTGAAGGGGGTATCAGTATAGAAATCCGAAAAGTCAACCAAACAGAAAGAAAGAAAAAACGCCGAATCCAGCAAATCTATTTTTCTCTTCTCCCTTTCTATGCCAAACAAATCCGTGTAGTAAATATTCCCGATGCAAAGGTTTTGATAAGAATGAAATGAGCAAAAGACTCGTGAGTTAGACGCATGGAAACCAGCCATGCTTCTGAGACAGGGAGTCGTCCTAACGTCTCCATCCACCCATGGAGCCAAGGGGTGCGCCGAAATTTGAACTCATCTTTGTACGGAGGCGGATGCCCCCATTGTCGAGCTTGTCCTTGTCCTTGCTTTCTGTCGTGGTTGATTCAGCCTTGTCCCTGGATTCGTTGCTGGCCGAGTCGACTTTTTCCTCGGAGACTGAGAATGGCTCCTCAGACTCTTCGTCGAGGGAGACGAGGGTGCTTCGACAGACTAGAGGTTCGTTTTCCTCTGGGTGTTCGGAGATATCCTTTAGTTTTGCGTCGAGCATTTCCATGGTAAAGTTCTCGGCGCCTGGATTGCATGGTAATGAAGGCATGTGCAAAGGACCCTTTAAACCACGATCCTCATCGGCACCGTCGTCCTGTGACATGACTTCGTTCATGAGAGTGTTTGTGCGGGTTGGCGTGTCGGTCACCTTGTCTGAGCGGACGCTCAGGGCAGGGCTAAATTCACCAGGCCGAGGGGCCTTGAGAGGAGTATGACCGGCATGTCTTAGGTTGGCAGGCGGTGGAGGGCTGAGGATGTTGCGAGTGGTCGGCGGAGAGGCGGGAAGATCGCCATGAAGGACTTCTTCCAAGTTGGCATCACTGTCAAAGACAGAGGCATCTTGTAATGTGGGTATGTCAATGTGAGCGGGAGCAGCGTCTCTTTTTACGCGAGGCAGTTCTGGAGACAAGCGAGGAGGGTTGACTTCTGCTATGCTGGGAAGTTGGGAAGGAGCTGGCCTTAGTCCATTCTGAGGGGACACAGCAGGGCTACGTGCTGGGCTATGAGAAAGTCAGCCATGTTTTTGTCTCGGGCGTGCCAGACGGAATTTACCTTTGGCCATTGGGAGACTTGAGCAGTGCTTCGAGGGCGACGATGCGACGGTGCATTCTGTCTCGTTCCATCTGCCAGCTCTCGCGCTCGGCGACAAAGGCTTGGTTCTGTAGACGTAGAGCATCATTCAGCTTGTCGAGCTGAGCCTGCATATCATTTTCTGTGGGAGAGGCGGCCAGGAAGTAGGGCGAAGAGACCTGCGATAAGGATTGCATGGCCATTGGATTGGACACGGGAGCCCAGAGTGCATCGTTGGACGTCATTTGGAAGGCCAAAGGGGGCGATCGAGGAGGCACTTGTTTGGTCACTGGTGTATCGAGGAGTACAGAGTCCATTTTCCGTTGCCTGAGAGAATCTTTTGTTGACGTGGCCGGCCTTATGGTGGGGGTTGTACGGGGGAGATTGTCTGGAGAATCGTCTTGGGTTTGTATGGAGAAGGTTGTCGGATGTGGATCGCAAAAGGCGGAGAATGGAGATATTTGGGTCTTTTGCGACGTGGACATTCACACGCGTTGATCGTTTCCTTGTTAAAAGATGCGAATCTCTCTCGCTCGGTTTCAAAGGGCGATTCAAGGTGCCCAACCTCGCGCCAGCAAACCAAACTTATGACGACGAAACGCCGATCCCCGCCATTTCCCGCCCGAATTGGCTCTAGCAAAGCCTTCTGTCCCTGCAGATCAATAACAGCCAAGCCTCTTCTACACCTTCTTCGTTGCTCCTGTTTACATCACTGCAGCCCCTGTGCAACAGACTAACTCTATTCCAACTTGACATAGTTTGCAGGAAAGCTGCCCACCACCCCGTTAAGCTCTCCTTCCCACCAATCGTCTGTCGATGCTGTCTTTTTCACCACTTTGATCCTGTCACCCTCTCTGAAAGCCAGGTCTCCTGACCCTTGGCCAGCAAATTCATACACAGCCGTAACGAACTCACCTTGAGATGACAGTGTTCTCTTCTTAGGGGGAGGTGGTGGGGGCTTCTTTTTGCCCGCAACACTGATTGTTCCCGAAGACGTAGAAGCCTTACGCTCCCGGCTAAAGTAGTCTACCTGCTGCGAGGTGGAAGGAGGCGTTAAGAACGGTGTCGATGTCGAGCTAGGTGTGCTTGGAGCAGAGTACATCGGACGGGCTGCTCCGCCGTTGGCGTATCCATCCGGCGTAACTATTGCCGCAGGCTTGGAGCTAGAAGGAATCCGTGGTTTGCTTCCCATATCAACATTGGGAGCCGCTCCAGGTCGAGGTGGCTTTACTGGAGGTGCTTCTTCGTCCTCATAGTGGGAGTTGAGTGTAGCTGTGTTCTCATAGTGAGAGTGCAATCTGGTACTCGAAGATATGCGACCAGGTCGGGGAGGCTTCACAGGTGCTTCCTCTTCGTCGTCCACAGCGCTCGATCCAATGCGCAACTGTCCCGGCACGCTAGGCTTAGGCAATGAGCCTTGGCTGCTTGTTCTCCTGGCAAAGGTGCCCCTGGCAGTGTTGCGGAGACCGAGCCCAGTGACAGTGCCTTGTTGTTTGTCCGGAAGACTCATAGGTTGGTGTATGGCTTTGCCAGTCGAGATGGTTCTGATGTTGCGCTCAAGATCCTCTCGGAATGGTGTGAACTCGGTTTCAAATGTCGAGACGACCTGCTCCAGAGATGGAGCTGGTGAAGGTAGTCTGTGTGTTTGACAATATTCGTGGAGTTGGGTATACATTTGACCAACTAGCTGGTATTGTATCATGATCTGTATGGCAAGCAGATGAGGAAGCAGTGTTGATAGGCCATCCAAGACAGGAGGCAAGATTCTTCTGAGCTGCTCATCAGCAGCTTGGTATTCCTGCAACTTGTGTGAGTTATCATGTTACACAACTCGACATGTAATCACTTACGGCATTGGAACGAGCGAGATCGCCCTCGTGCTTCACCAAAGCATTCTCCTCTCTGACAGATCTTGTATCCTTGCGGCGAGCGCCGTCCACACGCGAGTTGTAACGCTCATAATCAAGCTAACAAATAAGGTTAGTCGAAGACTTCACGCACATCTCGTTGATGCGACCAACCTTCAGATCTTCTCTTCGTTTGATTGCTTTCTTGAGCATTTTGAGAGAGTCCTTAGCATCCATGGCAGGTCTAAGAAGTTTCAGTTCGATCGAGTTTATTTCATTGCTCAAGTCCGTTCCAAGATTCGAGTAGATAGACTGCAAATCACTGGCCTTATCCAGATATCTTCGAGGAGTGGGAGCAGGCTTGTGCTGTGTGGGATTGTCCGCATCATCTTCGACTTCAATAGGCTTGTACAGCAAATTCAACGTTTCTGCAACATAGAGCTGTGTTTTCAATGTTTCATCCCAAGCATCGCGCCATGACTTTGTCGCGTCAATGAACTGAAACTATCAGTCAGTTTTTGTATAAACACTTGCAAGCACAGTATCCTCTTACACTGCCAAGGGCTAGGTCTGCGGTGTTGAACTCGCTAAGAATGCCACCGACGTCTGATCTGTCGGCAGACCGCTTCATCAATTTACCGAACTTGCGTTGCACGTTCTGCATCTTGACTGACGAAGAGCTGAGAACTCAAAACCAGGAAGAAGAACGAGTGAGGGAACAATCAAGTTGAAGGATTCCGAGAATGGTCGGTGTTGAGACTACGTGTATTGCGAGCGGGGCCAAGGCTTTCGGCCTGGCAGAACCTGGTTGTAACTTGCAAGGCATTGTTCACTCGTCATACCATGCATCTCACCATAATATATCATCTAGATTGCGCGGTGCTGAGCTGGTCTCCAGCACAGATATAGGTAGGTACCCGTATGTAGTTCGTCTCTTGGCCAAAGTTATGAAACTGGCATGGCTCCCTGCGTAATGTCCATTGAAGGTCACGGGCGGAGCCTGCCTTATTCCGGGTGACGCGTGAGGGACGCGCCAAGAAGAGCACTTTCCTCGCGGGGGCGGCCAACGATCGCGGCTTCCGCAATGGTCTAGGTAATTACTGCCTGCTCTGAATTCTTGGTTGTTGTATCGACGCCTCTCGAGCTCCAAACTGCCCACGATTTCCTTACGCAATGACGGATACGACGATCGAGCGACCAGACCACCACCGAGGATCATGACGGCAGCAGTCCTGCGTAGTTCGCCAAACCTCGCGGTCCCTCAGACTCAGAATACTGCCCCGGTCCATGAATTCAACTGCCTGTACACGCACGACCTCAGGCGAAAGCAGAAAAGATGGCAAGATGGCTTCCTGCGCTACCACACTTTCAACAAGCGTGTGATGGTCTACGATGTTCCTAGAAATTTCCTCGGCGACCTTCACTGGACAAGCGGCGATGACCTCCAAGAGGGTGATGAGATGACCCTTGAGAAAGGTGCTATCATGGTCCAAGTCTCTGAGAGGGTAGGCACCATACAGACAGATCTCTCAGACTTGTTGCACAGGAAGGACAAGACTCCGGCTAAAAACCCTGCCTCGTCAAGAATGTTGATGCGCCCTGCACCACCACATGCTGCCACTCCGTCTATCATCCCGAGAACTCCCCATGCTACTTCGACAACGCCAATGAAACACAAGTCTCTCAATACTCTGCTCGGACGGTCGAGACGACCCATAGGGAAGGCTTCTCTTCCCACAGAATCTCCCTATGAAGCACGAATCAGGGACCTTCAGACTACTGAAGTCCATGACCGAAGAGAGCCTAAACGACAAAGACTTGATTCTCCTGCTCAGACAACGCCCATGGCAGCAAAGCATCGCAACCAAGCCCCTGGCCAACAGCGAGCGAACCCTATCTCTCGTCTGAACCAGGCACCTGAAGTCATTGAACTTTCTTCTGACACTGAGGACATCTCGACAGCGCAAGCTGCAAGTCGTGCTATTGATGCTGAGTTATTGGCGACGTCCTCTCCTGCTCGCCTACATGACAGTCCGGCGCATCGACAAGTACAATCCAACCACTTTCGACCTGTCGACAGACGACCAGCAGCAGCGAACCCACCTGTTGCAGAGTCTCCTTCGGCTAGGGTATCTGATCGGGTGAGACATGCCGACCCTGCTCCCGTGCTAAACACTACTCGGCCAAGGAAAGAGGCTAGTGTCTCGCGACTCGCAACAAAGAAGAAAGCGACAGAAGTCCTCGCCAAAGAGCCTTCGGGAAGTGGGTTTTCCATGGCCGAGTCCGAATCTCAATCACGTGGAAAGTCTTTGAAACTTGTTGGTGGAGCCCCCAGAAAGATGTTACTCTTCCAGTCACAGTCTCGTCCACCAAGCTCCGAGACTACCACGGAAGGTGTTCAGCATGGCACGACTCACGGTCCCAGACTAGGAACTAGTGTCGGCTCAGAACCAGTAGTCGAACAAGATCCTGAGGACTCGGTCTTTCAAAGACGCTTTCAGGAAAGACTTGCCAGGTTCGAAGAGAGAAAAAAGAAGAAGCCCGTCTTGCAAAGGACTTCTTCAGATGTGACCGAACAGCGTCCTGTCGTGGAGAAGGCCACAACTGGTACTGGTTTGAGGAAGACAACATCTGTTGTCATGTCACGACTGGACTCGCCTGAAGATCCTTCGCTCGTCGACTTTCAATTCGCAGATGTCACTCCACTGGATTTTGATGACCCTATCTTTGATGATCCCGTTCCTCAGGCCCCTGTGCGACCAGGCAAAGAACCGGTCGAGAAGCCTTCGAGACCAGCCAGCAGAGCAACCAGCTCGATCAATGCAAGGTCATTCAAACCTTTGGTCGTTAAGCCCCCCGTTGTCAAGCCTCCAGTCGTCAGACCAGCCCCTGTACTAGCCACAAGAGCTGCACAAGCCATAGTGGTAGAACAGAAGAAAAACGAAGACATTGGGCCATGGAGCAAAGAAGCTTTTGATTTGATGGATTGGCGGCCACCGAACATGCAGAAAAAGGATGTCGAGATCACATGAAGTGCAGGTGTGCAAAAAAGATAGCATTGTTATTATGAATTTATGGCGGCGTAGAGAATGGCGGCAGGGTTGCTTTGTTTTATTCACAGCATGGCGTTTCTGGCATTACAGGTTTATACAGGCCTTTCGTTATATACCCTTAAAGATATGAGTTCAACAAGACATCATGAACATCACGAATTTACGAGTGATCAGTGTATCTTTGCGGTGATGGTGACTCTTGACACAAGGGTAGAGAAGTGTAGACGAGTAGAAAATTCGGGGCAGTGAATCAATTATAAAAATGAAAGGTTGAGAATTAGACTGGTGCTATGACTACATATGACTACATACTCAGACTCATCTCCGCCGCCTCAATTCGACCATTACATCCTCGTCAACAGCTTCCATGGCTTCCTCGGTCTCATCCACGACGATGTGGGCTTGCTGACTATGTTGCTCGGGCTGCTCGCGATCACTGTGCTCTTCCTCCCCAGCAGCAGCAAAATCAAGCTGACCACCAAGGAACTTTCCAAAGTAGATCACAGCATCAAAGACCTCCTTGCCCGTAGGGACAATGTGGTCCCTAGGCAGCAGGAAACCATAGGTACCGCGATCGCGTAGCTTGAGTTGGTATGTGTACTTGACCTTCAAGTCGTGATAGAACCAGTCGAGGAAACTACCGCCGCCTGTCTCGAAGCGAGGGAACACTTGACGGTCGCCAGTAGCGGCAAGACCGACATTACCCTCACAAGCGGGAGCAGATTGGTAGTAGCGGCCGCCCGATTGGCGCATGACTTTCGATAGACCGGCAGCGACTTCTTGTAGGTTCTCCAAGTTTGAAGGGATGTCGTCGCAGGTGTACGAGTAAGGGTACAAGATCTGCTGTGAGTACGAGTGCAGATCGAGCAGGCCCACGAAATCGACATTGTTGTGCTCAGTCTCGTTCCGGATCCAGCCAGCCAGGGTCTTGGCCTCGATGGCTTCGAGGGGAGCGGAGCCTGAGAAAGACTCACTACAAGGGTTTGATTTTGTGTTTGCCGCACCATCCCAGTGGTAGTCGAAGCTTCGGTCCAGATCAAGGCCACGGCAAAAACGCAGGGAAGTCTGTTGACGGTTCTTGCGCCACAGACGATCGGTCTCCCAGGTGTAGGCATAACCATCCGGGTTGACAGTGGGCACAAGAACCCAGTCGAACTCTTCGAGAAGGCTGGTAATGACATGGTTCTTTCCGTAGCCGGTGATGAGCGAGTATGCAATGTAGTTGACGGTACTGGTCGAGATCCATTCTCTGGCGTGTAGACCGGCGGTGATCAGGATAGTCTTGCGACGTGTGGGAGAATCATTGTTGGTCGGGTGAACGCCAATACGCAAGGCAGGGATCTGTCGGTCTTCGAAAGTAGTGCCAACGTTCACAACACGCACATGAGTGGTAAAGAGGGAAGCCATGAGGCGCATCCAGGGCAGGATGACAGATAGAGGTTGGTAGTCATTGAAGAAGATGTTGTCAGATGAAGACACACCAAGCTTGGGAGCGAAGGCATTATGGTGGGTAGGACCATTGGACTGGTGCAGCATACGGGTTGATCGAGAGGAAGGGTATGTATCTGAGATGGCGTTTCGAAGAGTGAACTCGTCCATGAGCAAAGAGTGGGCTTGGTGTAGTGAAGAAGGCAACAGGCCAAGTAAGGAAGGAATCAAATCTTTCTGCAATCTGATATCGACCCAATCGTCTGTGAACTCCCACAAGTCAAGGAAGAGAGTGTCGGCAGCATCGGCAAGGCTTGTGGCGTCCTGAGCATTGCTGATGTTGAATCGAACAACGACATCGTCACTGTGCTTGTGGTGCGGAAGAGAATTAACGGAGGGCTCAGGTCGAGAGTGTGCTGGCGGGTTCCAGATGTTGCGGACGATGGCGTCGGTGACGGAGCGCCATGCCGGGCGATGTGGTGTTTGCTGAGAAGGTGGTGGTGGTTGGGGATGCGAGGGCACTGCGGAAACCGTCGGAGCCAGCAGAGTCGACACGGCGACGAGCAGCAACGACGAGGCGCGCATTGTTGGAAGTTGCTGAGTGTAGGCAGTCACTTAATTGAATTGAAGAAAGTCGCAGCTTGAGCGGAGGCCCGGACCTTGGGGGGTGGAGAGGCAGGACCGGGGCTGCTTGGCAACATCCTTCGCGCCTTCCCCTGCCCATCGAGATGTGGAACCTTTCCAAGCCTTGTGCGTGCGTGCTGACGAGGCAGTTACGCTTCATAGTCGTAGTCTGATTTCTGTAATACCACTGCCACCAATCCGACTTTCTGCTCTCAATCCCTGCATCCCGCCGAGTTCGCCTGTGACAAGTCCGCTATTCATTGCCAGAGAGAGACACACGCTCGTTTACCCCCGGACCCGCCATCTCCAATTTCCTGTACCCCTTCAATACCCATCAGATCTAGAATCTGCATGCCTGTCCGACACATGCACGCCTAGTACTCTCGTTGACGCGCTGCTGATACGCCGTCAAATGACCATCTGTTCCTCGCGAGTTGCCGGCCATGCCTCTCATGTCGCGTCGCCGCAGTACTCTGGACAATCTCTTGAGCGACATCCGTAGTAATACTCAGGAAAATGCGCCGTCCCCAAACCCTGCCTCGGGTTATACCACTCCGGTACCCAACACCAATCGCCCCATGAGTGCTCAAGAGCCCCTCTCTCCCGTAGATGTCCTGAGTCTTGGTCCCCCATCTCCGCCTGTCCAGACTGCCACCCCGGCCACCGCTCGCTTTAGCATGCTACGATGGAGGCACTTCTCCGATGGTCAGCTCTCAGCCAAGGCAAGGCTGCATGCTGATTCTAACAAAACCCCTCCGGTACCTCAAGTTCCGCTTGAGCACCAATCGCAAAGTACGTATATGAATATCCGTTTGCTGCGTATCCCTGTTAACACCCATATTCCAGCTCCTGTACCAAACCCGCAGATCATCACTACCGCCCCCACCATGGACGAACAAAACCACCCTGTCCACCGCCCAAGGAAGTCAAAGAGTCCCTTCAAGCGCCAGATATCAAAGCTCAGCCCGTCGAAACAACGTCGAGAGTCCACTGAAGACCATCGACCGTGGCGCAGAGGCCGCTCTGTAGACATCGACCGCCTCGTTCCAGATGCCGCTGCCCCTCCACCCTACGGCGACGAATCCAACTCGGCTTTGGCACTGCCTGTCACTCGCTTGTCGGACTCGTCAGGAGAACAACGAAGCTCCGGAGAACATGTCACCTACGCTACGACTACCACCACCCATACCATCTCCACTACTACAACCCTGTTTAAACTACCGCGCCGCAAGAAGAAAGAAAAGTCGCTGTTCCCTCTGCCTAGCAAATCTTCGTCCCCGCCTCAACCTCCACCAGGATCAGAGACCCCTCAAGGCACACCTCGACCCTCGACCAGCGCCATCTCAACCAACTCCAACATCGAGTCACCAGAAAGACAGCGACGACCGCCCCCTCTAAGTGCTCTGCAACGACGCCATACCGAGGCTTCACGCCCGCGATTATTCCTATCGTCTTCGCCAGCTCCTGCTCCTGCTCAACTTGCACAATCTTCTATTGCTGCCCTTGCTGTCCATGGAGGTGCTCCGCTGTTCCGGAACGACTCGAGGAACTCTGTAAATTCGAACGGCTCTTCACCGATACTTCATCCTCCACGTCGATTCGGGTTGCGAGATAGGTCTTCAACCGTGAGTTCCTTTGGACGCAGATCAGAGGATCGCACCCCTCCTACGCCGCCTATGCCATCTAGCGCTCGCAATTCGACTTCAACTGCAGGACGGACTAGTCTGGGTGGCCTTCTCGGGTTCAATCGCTTCCGACACAACTCAGACCTTCGGGATCGCAACTCTTCTCCCGGGTTTCATTCCAAATCTAACTCATTATCTCCTAGCGTTCATGAGCCTCTGGTGATACCGGACCGCGAAGAGGGCGACACTCCAGGGAAATATTTGGAGCGACTGCAAGCTGCTGTGTCCCGAAGTCTTATCGCGGGCATATTGTCAAAATCATCCGATCCGTTTGCACAAGCTGTCCTGCGAAGTTACTGCCGCAAGTTTTCTTTCTTCGGAGAGCCCATCGACATGTCGTTGCGCAAGTTCCTTCTAGAGGCAGAATTGCCCAAAGAAACTCAGCAAGTGGATCGAGTTATACAAGCCCTTGCCGACCGGTACCACGAATGTAATCCTGGAGTTTTCATGTCGCCTGATCAAGCTTATATTGTCGCTTTCTCGCTGATGATGCTGCACACCGATGCTTTCAACAAAAACAACAAGCGAAAGATGCAGAAACATGACTATATCAAAAACACCAGCGGTCAGAATGTCTCAGACGATGTGCTGGGCTGCTTCTACGACAATATCTGCTACACTCCTTTTATTCATTTCGAAGAAGAAGTGGACATCAATGGAGAGCGCCTACTCACCTTCAAGCCAAAGAAGAGCAAGCTCCGAGGCAGCATACCCGATCCCGGACGGAAGAATAGCGGACCTATCGATCCCTACGCATTGATTTGCGATGGCAAGCTAGATACTTTGCGCCCTCCGATCAAAGACTCGATCACCATGGAGGACCCTTATAGCTACTTGGGCACCGCAAACTTCTTCGACATGAAGAAATTGCAGAAGGCTTTCGTGAATACTGCTGTCCTCCAGATCATCTCTGCTCGTTCTAGGCCTGCTGCTTTCGAATCTCAAGCTACTCGCGACAACCCTAGTGAATCAGCTATAGGACTGGTAGATCTCAAGGTCACAAAAGTTGGTGTTTTGTGGCGTAAGTCGACTAAGCGCAAGAAGACACGATCTCCGTGGCAGGAGTGGGGTGCTCTCTTGACCGGTTCTCAACTTTATCTCTTCAAGAACGTTGCTTGGGTAAAGGGGTTGATGACGCAGTACCACACGCACCTCAAGCAAGAGGGCACCAACACGCCTGTTATTTTCAAACCACCAATTCAGGATTTCAAGCCAGATGCCCTCATCAAGACTGACGATGCTGTTGCTTTGCTTGATCGCAGCTACCTAAAGCACAAGGATGCCTTCACTTTGGTTCGGCACGGTGGGCAAGAGGAAGTTCTGCTTGCTGAGAACGAGTCTGAAGTCAACGACTGGATTGCCCTGATTAACTATGCTGCAGCTTTCAGATCTGCTGGTGTTAGAATTCGTGGATTCATTGGCGGAACAGACACCGATGTAACAGTTAACAGCCGTGGCAGACTCAACTCTACCGCATCTGTCGATTCATCAGTCAATGCGTCTATCGGCTCTGCCTTGGGCTCGACCATCACACATGACGGACAAGTCACTGTGGAGAAGAGGGATTTTACCCCACAGCTTGTGAGGCAGGTGTTGGCTGCTCGGCGACAGATTATGTTGCAGACCATAGTAGAGTCGGAGAGGGAAGTGACTGATGCGATCAGAAACCTTGAGAACATGATGCGCAACGCTCGGCACCTGCTCATCCTGGCCCCCATCCAACCCAAGACGAGAGAAGATGTTTGTCACGCGACTGCGCGCATGGATGCCAACTTGAAATGGATCAGACGTGACATTTGGCGAACCAAGTGCCACAGAGATATCCTTTCGCTGGATTTGCAAGAAGATGGAGACATCTTCGACAGCAAGTTACCAGCGCCGATGCCCAACACTCGCAAGACCAGTGGTCTGCAAAAGACAGTTCCGAACATCAACTCTGCCGTGAGCCAGCAAACAAGCCTCCAGTCGCCAGCTCACTCGCCTCGACTAGAAAGTCGGGAGGGTAAGGTTGAGGGCGTCTTCAACAGGGATGTTTTCAAGACACCGCCTGAACACGCTCTCAGATTCGGGGACGCCTGGCAAATGCCTACCAGTCCACTAGACCTCAACAGCCCACAACAGGTTCGTCGACCTTCAACTACCAGTACTGTGCAGTCTGTCATCCGCAAGCACAGTGTCGCTGCTTTGTCGGTCGCTTCTAGCGTGCACGATGGAGACAGACATCTTTCGTCTGCGGCCTCCGACGCCCCTTCCCGAACCGGCCGTTTGACACCAACTCGAAGCTATGACAGTCGCGATCATGAAGCAGCTCTTCTTGCGCGGGACCCGGTCCCATCAGCGACCCCCCTCACCCACTCTTCCGCTGGTTTCCCCGAATCCTCAAATGCGACTCCAGAGAGTGCGTCCAAGATCAAGAGCGGAAGGAGAAGCCTACATCGCACACTGAGGGATGGCCGTTCCGATACCTCTGCCTCCCAACGTCACCGAAGAGGCAAGGAAAGTGCCAGTACTATTCGCTCAGACGGAAGTCGTGGTGACGACCTCGCCGACTCCACTCCAGGACTGGAAAGAAAGGCAGCTAGATTCATGGTGCATGGCAAGCAAGCTTCTGTCGTCACTTTTGGGGCGGACTGGGCAGAGGAGAAGATGCGTCGCGAACTCGCTCGAAAGCATTCTGCATCGACACAAAACAGTACAGAAGAGAGTGGACCGGACGCTAATCTGCAATACCATGTCACTCAGGCTCTGACCTCTGCTCATCTCCATAACGCTGCCAGTCCGGACGAGACAGGAAAGATGAATGTTCAAATTCCCACATTGCACGAATGGCAAGCCAGCCCCTCCGACAGAACGCCAACTGCTGCAGGCAACAGACATCTCTCCGATCCTTTCAATCTTGAACATGATTTGACGACCCCAACAGTCATGTCGAGCGACGATGATCTGGATTCTTACTTTGATGCAAACAGTCCACGATCAGACAAAGTGCGGAGTGCTTCGAATAAATTCTCCGAGTCCCAGGGATTGGAGGATGCGTTAGACACGCACGCAAGAGACGCCATGCAGCCTGAGAACCTTCCACTCCCGTTATCGCCTCCTAGAGTTGCCGAACATGATACCTCCGACGAAAACACCATTCCGTTCTCACAATGGATTGAGAACGAAAAACTGCGTGAGCTCACCTCACCAACAAAATAGAGCACTGCATGCAGGCGTCCTTGCTCGATGATTGTAAAAGTTGTACTGCTTGCGTCGAACCAATAAATCATTAGTGCTGCTCTCTTCAACTGCTTTGATTTCCTTTTGTTGTTTTTGTTTCTGATGTTTACAATCGCACGATTCCCCCTCCTTAGGCTTTGCTTTCATTCTTGACATTTTTTTCCTATTCAGCAGTTTGGCGGAGCGGTATTTGCATAGGGAGCTACTGGTGTTTGATCTTTTAGAGCCTTCGGGAATGGGTTCATAGGCCTTCTTGGGGCCCTTTACGTAGCAATCTCATTCGACTATCGCTAGCCTCGTCTACCAAGCTCGTTTGCAAAATCTCAAAGAAATAACCTTAAGATATCCATGCACCATAATGTACACTCGTATTTATCACAACTTCTTCCTCTTCGTGTGCAAATGCATGTCACGCAGGCAGCTGTAAGAATGAATAGTTCTTTCTGAATGGTAGACAACTCTATAAGAAGCTGATGATATCACGACTCTCAGTGTATGCTTCCTGTCTACTTAAGAAATTATGATACAATTCGATAGCTTCAACCTTCGAGGAGGAGACTGGGAGATGCAACATGGAGCGCTGCGAGGATGTCTCCCGCCCCTTTCCTACCAAGCTCTAGAGACTATAAAAAGGCACAAAGATCTCTGGATTATAGATGGTTCCAGAGAGAGCCGTCGCTTCTTAGTGAATACTACTACCCATTGTTTGGTGAGCAGACCGTTTTGCTGACTCCTCTAAAATCCCAAGTCCAACGATCGCAAGACCAAGGGCCCAAACCAAGCCTGGCACTGCCGCTCCCACCGACGACAACAACGATGAAGCAGATGAAGACGAATTCCCTCGCAAGAGGGTACCAGGCTCCTCCAAGCCCAAAGCCGATTCCAAAGTCAGGTTTGACTCTGACTCCGAGGACTCGAATTCTGAATCCGATCGCGACGATTCGGATGTAGATGAGGAGTCAGAGGACGACCTGGGGGCGGATGAGGTCGCAGGTGATGAGGTTGCTGACGACGAGGAGATGCCTGGTTCCTGGAGTGTGTCGGTCTATGCCCGCACCTCGAATGGACGTGCCATCGAGAGGTCGGTCAGGTATACTCGTTAAGAGAAACCACAAGACCCATAAACATTTGGAAAGCCAAAAACACCATTATTACCTGGAACATACCATCCTTTCAGCATTTAAAGCCTTCGAGTCTTCGGGAATAGATCCATAGACCTCTTCGTCCTGGTACAACTCGCCATCTTCTGCAAGAGACTTGTTCGTCGAGCTCGTGAATAAGTCTTTAAGACTACAGTATGCTGCGCCAGAACATCGCCTTCTTCATGAAGAGGCCGGTCAGATATAGCCGTCCAGACTCCAAAACAAAGATTGGAGGGACGTAGTTGGCATCTTAGCTCAAGATATATCATTCTCCTGGCGTTTGGAGCCTTCGGCCAGGAGTCTTCTAGGTAGCGACCTCGCTGGACGTTCTCTGCTAAGCTTAGTCAGTACTTCGAGTAGGTTTATGCTGTCGTATGTCGTTCGTCGTAACGCGCTTGTCTTTGGTTCCAGTCTACTTCGTACTCGTATTCGGTCGCGTAATTCGTACGCGAGTCTCTCCTCAACGGTGTCGGAGTGGAGAGACCGAGGTCGATTATGACCTCTATACGAGGTTATGCATCAGAATACGAGCGGAACACTTCTTTCAGCACGAATAATGCACATGAGACTGTCCGATTAGGCAGGACCGGTGCTTATCTCAGACCGATGTGCACATTCGGAAGATAGACATCCCGAAGGATTCGTTTGACAGGCGGGTCCGGTACTCAAGCCCACACCTGAGCTCGTTCTTTACACCTTCGCCCGCACTAAGGGGCAAAAGAAACGGTGGGTCACAGTACCAATACTCCAGACGGAGGAATATACGGAGTACAGTAGAAACATAAGGGCGAAGCGAAATGTAGATTAGGCACCACGTCCCCAAGCTCATCCTCCTTTTCTAGAACCAATTTCTCCTCTGATCTTACGACAAACATTTGGTGTCTCCGACCTTTCCTTTCTTCGACACGCTCTTTTGTGACGCCTTATCACTCGACTGGATCATATACAACATAACAAGTCAGGACTCCATCGCCCCACACAGGTTGAACCACCTCTTCCCCACTGTCAACAAGCCCCGGGCGGCTATAGCCCTTACACAAAATACAATATGGATCCTGTAAACGATAGACACCATAGTTCAGACGTGTCGAGCAGCGACGACACTGTTGACGTTCAAGTCGCCGACTATGAAAAGACACAACTGGGCCAGGCACCGTTGCCGTTCGCGCCAGCACCAACACCTGCTGTACCGATGAACGAGAAAGGATACAAGAGCCAGGAAGGAAAGCAAGACAAAGACAGTGATGATGGAAAAGAAGATCCTTTCGCCCATCTGCCCGAGCACGAGAAGGCTGTATTGAAGCGTCAACTGGACATCCCGGTCGTCAAAGTCACATACTTCATGTTGTTCCGCTACGCGACACTCACCGACAAACTTCTTATGGTTCTCAGTGCAGTCTCCTCCATTATTGGAGGTGCTCTACTGCCGCTCATGACAATCGTGTTTGGAGGACTAACAACCACATTCAACCAGTTCTTCAAGAACGAGATTACCACGCAACACTTCAATGCCGAGTTATCGAGATTCAGTCTGTATTTCCTCTATCTGGCTATCGGAGAGTTCGTGTTCGTGTACATTGCTACAGCTGGATTCCTCTATACTGGTGAGCATATTTCTGGAAAGATTCGCGAGAACTTCTTGAGAGCCATTCTCCGCCAAAACATCGCTTTCTTCGATCAACTCGGCGCAGGAGAGATTACCACCCGTATCACTTCAGACACCAACCTGGTTCAGGACGGCATCTCTGAGAAGGTGGGATTGACACTTACCGCCATTGCCACCTTCGTTACTGCCTTCGTAGTGTCGTTCATCAAGGACTGGAAACTTACCTTGATCCTCATGTCAACCGTTTTCGCCATCGTGTTCACCATGGGCGGCATGAGTGGCTTCATTGTCAAATTCAACAAGGCATCATTGTCTTCGTATGCTGAAGGTGGTACCGTCGCTGAGGAAGTCATCAGCTCTATCAGAAACGCCAAAGCTTTCAACACCGAAGCCAAGTTGACTAGAGCGTATGATGCGCATCTTGCTGTCGCTGAGAAGTGGGGTTTCAAGATGAAGGCTGTCACCGGATCGATGATTGGCTTCTTGATGTGTTACGTCTACTTGAACTACTCCCTGGCTTTCTGGATGGGCTCTCGATACCTCGTCAGCGGACGTATCAATGTTGGTACTGTTCTGACCATCATCTTGTCTATCATGATCGGAGCCTTCGCTCTTGGTAACGTTGCTCCCAACATTCAGGCCTTTACCACTAGTGTCGCCGCTGCAGCCAAGATTTTTGCTACCATCGATCGTGTCTCTCCTCTGGATCCCGCCTCTGAATCAGGCGAGACTCTGAAGGGTGTCGAGGGCCATATCGAGCTGCGTAACATTCGTCACATCTATCCTTCTCGTCCCGAAGTTACCGTCATGGAGGATGTCAATCTCATCGTCCCCGCTGGCAAGACAACTGCCTTGGTTGGTGAATCCGGCTCAGGAAAGTCCACCATTGTTGGTCTTGTTGAGCGCTTCTATGACCCAGTTGGTGGTACTGTGTATCTCGACGGTCAAGACATCTCCGGTCTCAACCTGCGTTGGCTTCGTCGCCAGATCTCCCTCGTCAGTCAGGAACCCACTCTGTTCGCTACCACTATCTTTGGTAATATTCGTCATGGGCTGATCGGCACTGCTCATGAGTCTGAGTCCGAGGAGAGAATTCGTGAACTGGTTGAAAACGCAGCCAAATTCGCTAATGCGCACGACTTTATCACTGGCTTACCTGAAGGCTATCAGACCAACGTAGGAGAACGTGGTTTTCTCCTCTCAGGGGGCCAGAAACAAAGGATCGCTATCGCTCGAGCTATGGTTAGTGACCCTAAAATTCTTCTCCTGGATGAGGCTACTTCAGCACTGGACACCAAATCCGAGGGAGTCGTGCAGGCTGCTCTCGACAAAGCTGCTCTGGGCAGAACAACTATTGTGATTGCTCACAGACTTTCTACTATTAAGGGCGCTGATAACATTGTTGTGATGTCTCGGGGTCGTATCGTAGAGCAGGGCACTCACGATGTGTTGCTCGAAAACCGCGGAGCTTATTTCAACTTGGTCGAAGCTCAGCGAATCGCCGCTGAGAACGAGAACAAGGATCAGGAAGAGGTTGTTGTTTTGGATGAGAAGGACCAGAACCTTACTCGTATTGCTACGAGGGGCGAAGAATCCGAGGATGGCCTCAAACTTGCTCGCACTCAGACTGGCAAGTCGCAGTCTAGTATCGCTCTCGCAAGCAAGAAGGCCGAAGTCGAACATAGCTATTCTTTGTTCACGCTCATAAAGCTCGTCGCGAGCTTCAACAAGAAGGAGTGGCTCTACATGACGATTGGTATCATCTGTTCTGTCATTACTGGAGGTGGAAATCCGACACAGGCCGTCTTCTTCGCCAAGGCTGTCACTGCTCTCTCTGGGCTGAACATTACCGCTGAACAAAAGGCCACAATTCGCCGCGAGGCGAACTTTTGGTCCTGGATGTACTTCATGCTTGCGCTCGTGCAGTTCACTGCCTTCCTCGTCCAGGGATACGTCTTCGCTATTTGCTCCGAGAGACTCGTTCACCGAGCCCGTGAGCAAGCTTTCAAGACCATGCTTCGCCAGGATATCGCGTTCTTTGACAAAGAGGAGAACACCGCAGGTGCCCTGACCTCGTTCTTGTCGACGGAGACTACACATCTGGCTGGTATGTCTGGTGTCACTTTGGGAACGCTCCTTTCTGTCATCGTCACCCTCATCGCCGCGTTCGCTGTATCCCTGGCTGTTGGCTGGAAGCTCAGTCTGGTTTGTATCTCGACCGTCCCTATTCTGCTTGCTTGCGGTTTCCTCCGCTTCTGGATGCTTGCTCGTTTCCAGGCCACAGCCAAGAAGGCCTATGAGAAGTCTGCCAGTTATGCCTGTGAGGCAACCTCTGCTATTCGTACGGTCGCTTCCTTGACCAGAGAAGACGACGTCCACCTTCATTACCACGACCAACTCGTCGAGCAAGAACGTAAATCTCTGATCTCGATCCTGCGTTCTTCCAGTCTCTATGCTGCCTCCCAGTCGCTAATCTTTTGTTGCACTGCTCTCGGATTCTGGTATGGAGGGTAAGTTCAAGCCAGTTTCTTCAAGTCCGGATTTCGCTAACTATCGTTCAGAACCCTCATCGCCAAACGCGAGTACAACATGTTCCAGTTCTTCCTCTGTTTTAGTGCTGTCATCTTCGGCGCCCAGTCTGCCGGCACCATCTTCTCCTTCGCTCCTGACATGGGTAAAGCCAAGCAAGCCGCTGCGGAGCTCAAGGCCTTGTTCGACCGCAAGCCTGAGATTGACAGTTGGAGCGAGGATGGTGAGAAGCTCTCGAGCGTAGAAGGCCATATCGAGTTCAGAGATGTTCACTTCCGCTACCCTACTCGCCCCGAGCAGCCTGTCCTTAGAGGTCTGAACTTGACTGTCAAGCCAGGTCAATACGTCGCTCTTGTCGGCGCCAGTGGCTGTGGTAAATCGACGACTATTCAGCTTTTGGAACGCTTCTATGATCCCTTAGCTGGTGGAGTCTACATGGATGGAAAGGAGATTTCAAGCCTCAACGTCAACAACTACCGCTCATGGATCGCTCTTGTTTCCCAGGAGCCTACGCTCTACCAGGGCACTGTCAAGGAGAATATTCTCCTCGGTGCCGACAGAGAGAACGTTCCGCAAGAAGCCATCGAGCAGGCATGCAAGGATGCCAACATTTACGATTTCATTATGTCTCTGCCCGACGCTTTCGACACCATCGTAGGCAGCAAGGGTTCGATGTTGAGCGGAGGACAAAAGCAACGTATTGCAATTGCAAGAGCATTATTGCGCGATCCCAAAATCTTGCTCCTGGACGAAGCCACCTCTGCACTGGACAGCGAATCTGAAAAAGTCGTGCAGGCTGCACTGGACAAGGCAGCAAAGGGGCGTACCACCATTGCTGTGGCACATCGTCTGTCTACTATCCAACGTGCGGACATGATCTACGTGTTCGATGCTGGAAGAGTCGTGGAGGCCGGTACGCATACTGAGCTTCTGCACCTGAGAGGACGCTACTTTGAGCTCGTCAATCTGCAGAGCTTGGGTAAGGCGCAGTAGTTCGTCTCTTTGGACATGTCTACTTGCCATGTACATAATGCGTGACTTTTCACTTTGTTTTCTTGGATACCCATTTAACTAGATCTTCGCTTTTAGAATGCATCAGTACGCAAAAGCGATCTACATCTACACTTTAACAATCAATTCATATCTTTTCATCCACCACTATAGACATCATATCTCGAGGGTCCGAGGAAAGGTTGACGCCGCTGAGCTGAATATGTACATAAAGCAAGCCATACGAGTCAAGTTCATTGACCGTTTGACAATCTTGCGCCATCTCCAAGGTCTAGTCAACCGCTCCGCCTTCCGAGTCAGCTGAAATCCGCTGCGATGCCGTTGAGATTTGTTGGGTCCCCTTAACGTTATACAAATAAAAATCTCTCCAATAGTATCGGTGGTTGCTATCCGGGAAAGATTTGACGGAAGCTGAAGGTGCAGCGGGCGGAAGCGACAGCCGACCGCAACCTTGGTCAGGTGGCAAGTCTTACCGGAGTCAGTTTTGGTTGCACGTTTTATCAAACATGTTCATGTGAAGTCTTCTTGTTGCTTACAATTCTCAAGCCAAGATTGCGATCGTACTTGAGACAACAATGACGATGACGCATGACTGCGATTCCCCAGGAGATCTGGACTCTGCACATAGATCGTTGCTTCCCAGAAGCAGTTCTTCCAGACGATGCTTGTTTGTTGGAAAGGCTGAGACCATACCAATATCTACAGATTTCACAACCAATGAGCCAGAGATGGCGGGGAGAGACTGCGAAAGCCGAGGAGATGGCCAAAATCGCAGCACGTCAAGGCACAGAAGCGAGATCGTGCTCAAGTCGATTCTGCTTACGGGCCGAAGTTGCCCTGGACCACTAGGGCTCGCTCAGGGCTGTCGTGGACTCTGGATACACAGCTGGTACTCTTTGTACATGGCCATTGTCTGAAGAATTACGTTCACGCCCTGTCGACTCCTACAGATAAGAACTTTTCGAAGAATAATCTTCGACAAATTCTTTGAGACCCTGTGCCCACTCCGAGCCTCAAGGCAGTACACGCACATCGTGACACGACAGGTCTGGACATCACTGGATTCTGCTAATGCAACTGCACACTCTGTCATGACTCCGTGGGCCCAGTTGAACTCCAGGCGTACACTCCGGTCTTTGACGGTACATCTACCACAACGTCCCTAACGGCCTTGGCCAGATGCAATCATCCTATATATGTAAAACCACCCTGAACTCAAAACTCTCATTGGGCATAGGTGCGTTCACCTCTCTTTCTAGATCTTGGAGGGGCATTGCTTAAATGGCAATGCACCACGCGATCTCTTGACCGTCGAATCCTTCCCCTTGCTCCCCTTGCTACACAAACCCTGGTGGTCACCCCTCAAATCACATATCATCACAACGATGACGGCTCTGCTTCCAAGGCGTCTGTTCGCTATCTTTGAAGATGACCAGCCTGGGCCCAAAGTACCTCAACAAAGCTCTTTACCGGGAATAGCAATATACAGTTCCTTGTCGTGTCTCCCATTACTCCTTACTTGCTATTTGTTCTGTAAGTAACTGTTAAGTATATCAATCAAGCACGTTTCTCTAATATTCTACCAGGGCGCCGGGTCAAAGAAGTTCGCTGGCAAAGCATCCGTCATATCTCTTGGATACGATTTCTCGTCTACGCCAGCTACATTGTTTCGATCGCTTTCTTCATAACAGCTATCTCCATCTCTGGTGTTGGTATCCATACCAGTGGTTTCTGTAAAACAGCGATCTACTTCTGCATCGGTTTCCTCTTTACCGGCAGACTTACAACTCAACTCTTTCTTATCGAACGAGCACACATCGCCAATTTGGACTACCTCCGCCGTCGCGATGACCCTATCTGGATTCTATCTACAGCTTCTGTGGGCATCTTTGCTACCTTCTTGCTCATCTGGATGTTCCTCAACCCCGTCGCATACATGGCCAACAACGACGGTAGATGTCGCAAGGGCCTTCCCCGAGAAGTCGTGGCACCGCTCGAAGTCTACGAGATCGTGACTTATATCGTACTCACCGCAGTCTTTATCATGATACTCCGACGTACAAGACGTACAGAGTTATTCCCTTCAGTACCTGAACGCTTTGTCACCTTTGGCAAGGCCTTGAATCGGATTAGTCATATTGGTAGACCCGGCAGCTCCAAGAAAATCGCCGATGCCGAGTTAGTCGAGGTCGACTCGACGGCAATCGGCATCGTCTTGCCTGCCTCAACAAGACCTTGCAGGATTCGTGGTTTGGCGCACAAGTCTCTGATTGGCACTTTCTTGATTCTGGGCTGGGGTGTCATCAACTCCACCATCTTTTACATTACTGGCGGAAGAGAACATGTTTGGCTTTGCTTTACCCAGTGCAATATGGACAGTAAGTTCTCCGCGCTCTCTCTCCCTCTACCAAGACTCATTTACTGACCTTCATAACAGTTTTCCTCTCAGTCTGTGTACTACACTGGCTCACGGCAAACCCCAAAGAGTTCGAGCGCAGTATGCGAGATGAGAGACTTTCGGTGACCGAATTACCCATGTTTCTCAGGGGGGACTCGATAGCAGAGCCTGAGCCTGCTAAGCTTCCATCGTCGTCTTCTTCTATGGTTAAGACGCCTGTATAGATACTGTATGATCTCATAGATCAACCGACTTGTTTCTGCAGGCAGGAACGAGTCGGCTCAACGATACTGTTGCACCTTCCTTTTTTTCTTCGTGACGTGCCCGAACGTGTCCTCTAGCAAGATCGTTGTGTGAATATGGTGGCTATAGAAATGCAAGATGCCTTGTAATGTCGTTGCTCCATCCATTGAGATAAGCCTACTCCAACAGCTCTCTCTGGACAGTGTATTGATTTGAAGAAGACTTTGCATTTTAATAGCTGTGGTACAGAGGGTCGGTTTGTTTGAGATAAGTTGTCTCCTGAAATCGCACCTATCCAAAAGCAAGGGGTATTGGTTACAGTAGCCATAGAAATGCAAGATGCTTACAGGAACATGGTTTGATCCAGTGAGATGATGTTGCCGCAGCTACCTTCTGTGGAAATGACTATGTCCAGCGTTAAATCTTGCATTTTGATATGATAATTTCAGGAGACATAATCACATTGAGAGTAGAAAAAGGAATGGTTTTGATGTCGTTGCATTGTTCTCATTGCTCGTCTTCATTATGCTTTGCTTCAAACGAGGAAAAAAAGAAGACAAAAGAAACTTTCAACCGACCAGCGGCGAAGCACCCCCAAACGCCAGAAAACAAACTCCCAAAACACCAGAAACGCCAGAAAACAGACCCAAAAAACACCAGAGAGAACACCCAGAAAAACAAACCCAAGAAGAAACAGCACCGAAAACAGACTCCTCCACTCCTCCTCTCCTCCCCTGACTCCCTTCCCCCTACTTCTTTGCACCCTGACGGCGCACTGGGAACGGACCGACAGCCGGACGGCGAGGAATGCCCTTTTGCTGTCCTGGCGCGAGGGGCTCAGGAGCAGTAGCAGCAGCAGGCGGAGCGGCGGCAGCGACGGCGGCGGAAACAGGTGCAGGCACCGAAGGAGCATCCGAAGCAGAGTTGACGGCCGTCTGGATACGGTCACGCATCTCCTCTGCGACGGCGGCCGAGGACTTGCCCTTGAGGATGGGTTGCGTCGGGACAGGAACAGCCCCCACTGCTTCTGCCTTCAGCTTCTTCACCTCAGCCTCCAAGCCCTGGACCTCGTACTCCTTGACCCTGACCTTGTCCTTCAGGTCGTTGGCCACGACAACCACCTTGTCGATGGCGGCCTGAGCATTCACCCTCTCGGCGATGACCTTCTCCTTGTGGGCCTTCTCGGCGGCCTCGACCTTCTGGTTTGCCTCAAGGGCCTGTTGAGCAGCGGCTAGGGCGCGCTCTTCGGCAACCTTGACCTTCTCCTGGGCCTCCTCGGCGAGGGCAGCCAGGGCACCGGTGACCTCGAGTTCCTGACCGAGGTCGTCAATAACACTTCGGAGGTGACCAATCTCCTTGTGCATCTTGAGGACCTCGTCAGAGCTCTTGAACCGGGCCTGCTCCTCGCGGAGGTCGGCGCCAGCCAGCTTCTGACGCAGCACAAAGATCTCGCGATCCTTGTCGGCCATGTCGGAGCGGTGCTGGGTGACGGTAGCGGCCAGGTGCTTGCTTGCCCACTCCCCTTGGACCTGCAGCCTGCGACGGAGGTCTGCGCGGTCCACGTCATAAGCGTAACGAAGCTCCTCAAGAAGCTCGCCCTTCTTGAGGAGTTGTTCCTCGAGCCAAAGGAGGTCTTCGGGCTTCATGACGGGAGGAGCGGAGGCAAGGAAGCCGGTGTAGGCGACCAGGAGAAGGGTTCCAAAAAGGAAGGCAGTGACCACTGAAGCGGCATTGGCAGCGAGCGGAGCGGGAACGGTGAACATGGCGCAGATGAATTCCTTTGCCAGTGAGAGAATTGATGGTGATGAGAGAGTGCCGGTGAAGAGAACGAGCTCAGTGCCAGGAGATGCCGTGGTTGTAGTGACGGTTTGGGTGGTGGTAGTGAATTCAGTGGCGGTGGTGGTTGTAGTGCCGGCAGTGAATGTGAAAGTTGTTGTGACAGTGGTTGGTTGGATGACAGTGAATGACTCCTCATAGCGGCCGTATGTGACAGTGAATGTGCCGTCGTCGGCGAAGAAGGACTGTGGTGGAGGGGCGGCGAGGAGTCTTTGGCTCAAGGAAGTGAAGACGCGGACGCTGGGAATGTTGTCGGTGATGAAGCTGGTGATGCCCATAAGAAGGGTGATGAATGCGGTGAAGTTGACCATTGTGGCGGTGATGGTGGTTGGATGTGGTATGGCGAAGTGAGATGTTGTTGTTTTGGTTGCGAGAGTGCGCTTGAAAGTTGCTGCGATGTTGCTGCGATGTTGCTTGAAAGATGCGCAGAGTGGAGGCTTTGTTGGTAGCTTGATAAGAGAGATGTAATAATGGAAGACAAGTAAGATTTTGGATGGTGGTTGTGGTCTTGGTCTGATGTCTTGCGTAATGTTGAGGAAGAAGGGAGAGAGTGTGGAAGCCGAGCAAACTTTTAAAAAGCCGAGTCGACAATAACAAGGAGACAATAAGTGAATCGACAATTGCAAACGAAAAGCGCTGATCAATAGGAAGCTATTGGACAGTTGAAGCAAGTGAAGCAAGCTTGAAATACGATCGTCTTGGATTCACTTTTGAATGGAGCCGTCGAACTGGCGGACACGCAACCCTCGCAGACGAATAATGTCCCCGTCGAGTTATACTGTTTCGAGTCTCCTGCATCCACATAATCCCACCACGACGCGCAGGAAAGGTAGCAACTCAGTATGCAGGTATAGGTAATAGCTGGAGGGCTGATAGTGGCCTCCCCAATGCTGGAGACTTCGTGCGTGGAATTTCGTGCTGAAGTATGTCAACATAGGCAACTCGATCAGAACGTATCTTCCCTCGTAAGACAACTTGCCTTTCAATCATCAGAGTTGATGCCAAACTCCTCCTGAACTTCACCAATTCGGCAACCACGCTTCTCGGCGATGAGCCCCATCAGCTGAGTGCCGATGTCTTTGATGTCGTTGTATTGCTGTAGCTGTCTGATTTGAGATTTGATCTTAGAATTGGCAGCATCTACTGCAGACTTTGCACGGGTTTCTGTGTCTTCAGAGTCTTGAGGATTGGTGATGGGGGAGATGGAATTGACAAGAGTGGTACGCTGAGAAAGTAGTTCGGCGACAGTCGACTCGAGAGCAGCTTGACGAGCTCTTAGGGCGTCAAGCTGGATATCCCTACCAGATGATGATGTTTTGAAAGACATGTTGGATTTGGATGGAGCAGTGGGAGACGAATGGAAGTTATCTTCGGCCGTGTTTGCTGCTCTTACGGAAAGAGTCGTATTGATTGCTTCGCCTGTTGACTGAGGGTAGCTGGAGTATTCCAACTCACAACGAGCATCAAAGCAGCTTTTATGACAACTCAACGTGCAAGAAAGATGTTGTATCCCTGATGGAAAAGAGTAGTGACAAGGCGTGGTCGGATTCGTACTCCGAGCGGACATAAGGGGAGATAAGTTTGATCCGCGCCTTCCCGAATACCTTCTGGATGGACAATACAAACACATGAAACACAATAGGTTGAATCAGAAGTTTTTTTTCATCTTGACTGGAGCTTTCTATAGTCTCATTGTGAAGCCTAACATATAGGAATTGCTGAAAGAATAGGAGCAATCGGTAGAAAAACATGGATGAATTGAGATAGGGGATTGGGCGGCTTGGCGGGATACGCGTGGTCAGCAACTTTCTAGATCGATCAAGGTGGGAACTTTGAGTTTCTGCCTCGTAGGACAAAGGGGATGCACAAAGTCTCACCTCGAGATCCGGACTCGAAGACAACAAGCCTGTAACCACTCCGACACGATGGTCCGTTCGATGCAGCTGTCGTCGCAAGTGCTAAGCAGGAGCGTGCAAGCCGCCACCGTTCTTGCTTTGCTTGTCTCGACTGTCCAGGCGCATGAACATCACGAAGACAAGATCCCTGAAGGCGAAGCTATTTCGCCCGATCCTTTGGTGCGCTTCCATTCCGCATGGCATAACATGAACCGTACTGACTCTCGTCCAGGACACGACATTATGGATCCACATCCTCGTTCAAATATTCGCATGGGGCATCCTGTTCCCTACTGGCATGGTCCTGGGCATCGTCCGCTCACGATGGCACGTCCCCGTCCAAGTGACTGCAACTGGTCTCGCTATCCTGGGCTACCTACTCGGCCACGCCCACAAAGGTCGTCAATTCAGCAAGAACGTACACGCGCAATACGCCCCCTGGTTGATGATGATGGTCTTCGCCCAGGCCGTCATGGGTATCTACCTTAGGCTCCACATCGAGCGTGGTTTCATGGGAAAGATCAGGAAGTGGATTGTCTCTGCACACGGTATACTCGGCAAGATCATCCCGCTGGCCGCCTGGGTTCAGATGTTGTTTGGTGGAATCACAGCCTTGGGCTTCTGCCAGGGCGACCACACCGGTCAGTGTGCTGCCCATTTCATCATGGGCTCTGCCTTCATCGCATACGGCATCGTCTACACCATCCTCCTTCTCGTTGGTCAGATCTGGCTGCGTCGCACCGGCCGCTCTCAGGAATTCTACGACAGTATGGTTATTGCTGCTTGGGGCTGCGTCAACACTTTCACCGAGCACAGATGGGGAGGGCCCTGGGTACGCAATGACTTGCAGCACACCAGTATGGGTGTCATCTGGTGGTGCGCTGGTCTTTTGGGTATGTGGCTGAGCCGCGACCGCCGTGGCCGTCCCAAGCGCAACTTGATTCCTGCCATCGTCATTGCCATTACCGGCTGGGCCATGAGTGGCCACCCCCAAGAGTTGCACATCAGCACTATGGTACACAGTGTCTTTGGCTACACTCTGATGGCTGCTGGTATCACTCGCATTATCGAAATCAGTTTCGTCTTGAAAGATGCCAACTCCATCTCTGATGATGGAGAGGATACCAACAGCTTCCAGTTCCTGCCTCCCTTCTTGCTATACGCCAGTGGCTTCCTCTTCTTGGGCGCAACCGAAGAGCAAATGCTGCTCTTGTCTCAAGCCGGTGTCACCCATGTCACCTACATCTTGATCCTCTACAGCTTCGCCTTCCTTATGTTCCTCTGTAAGTTTTGATTCCATGGGTCTGAGCGAAACCACAGCTAACATTTATTACAGTCGTGAACATGCTTCTTCGTCTCTACACCTATTACGCAGACTCTTCGGCCGAGGGCAAGTCTGCTGATCCCGAAAGCAGACTCAATGGCTCCGCTCTACCCAACGGTCATGCACGTTCAATTCCAGACGCAAGCGATCGCCAGATAAGAGACGCAGAAGAGTTTGAGCTGGAAGGTCTGATTAGTGATGAAGACGACGAGCTGACAAAGCACCACAATGGACGGTAGACATGTTCTCTGAACTACGAAAACTTAATTGAGTACATATTTCACAATCAAAGCCTTGGATTCGCAAGCTTTACATCTCATGGCATTGTGTCTCCTTGTACCGCTCTCGAGCTCTACGTCGAAGTTTCACATCTTCTCCACAAGAAGGTACAACTCTCCTGTCAATAATGAGCCGTCTAGTGTGCTGTAGTGACTACTATCACTTCGGGTGCAGAAGCTAGAGATGACGGCAAGGGCGAATCATACCGTCGACAACCAATTTGCTCCAAACCACGACTTTGGAAGGAGAGTCTGCACACCCTGAAGTGAAGTGAGCTTCAGCGTGTGAAATTGAGCATAGGCTACTTTAGGAAGGAGGGAACCTTAAAGACTCGAGATCAAAAGTGCTCAACATCATCTCAAGGTCTCTTCGTCTTGTTCCGCTCTCGAGGTTCATCGCTCGCTCCTTCCGCGATCTAACCTTTACCTTCATTTATCCTCTCAAGTCTTCTCTTCCTCTATCTTCTTCATTTCGGAATTTGCTCCCTCGGAGTCTTCCCCAGCTCAGGTGGCTTAAACGACACTTCCTACATCCTATCCGCAGACTCCTCTCGAACTTATCGCCCATCTTTCTTCTATCATTTATGCTTCTTCTCTTTGACCTCTGTACCGGTCAATCACACCTCACTCGACAGACTGTCATATCCCCTGTCCTCTGTCCTCTGTCCCCCAGCACGCTAGGCCCACTCCAGAGCACGAGAACTGTCGCTCACGGTCTCTGACTGAGCTGAGCTTCACTCAAAGCTGAACTACTGCCATCGAGGTTGAACGGCTATCCCAGACTATGAGACTTTTCTCGACATCGCCCTCTTCGAACTAGAATCTCAGTTACCTGCTCAGGACTCCTTGGAATTCGCATCTCAGTCTCTGAGTCTGCTATCTCAGGCCTTTTCATCACAGGTCATACACACTACAATCTCCTGTTATTTAACTCAAAACCAGTCACTGACGCTCCTCGGGCACGATCACGACGCGGACAAACAAGCCTTCACTCTCAGGCCAGGACATTATCAAGTCTGACGCTTAGGAACTTCACAACCATGCCGAGCGGTCAGACCCAGAAAGTGTACGGGGAAAATGAAAAAGCCCTTGCACCCGACGAGATTCGAGATGTACACCAGATGCTGGATGACTCGAACATCAGAGCCCAAATCAGGAACCACAAGATAGTGGCTGGAATCATGTTTTTCGAGGTCCTACATACCCAATACGTCGAGAGGCTAGGACGCATGTCCTACGTTCGGCATTTTTTGGTCGCAGGAGAAGATCCGACAGAAAAGGGTTGCATTGTCGCAATGTATCTCTCAGCTGAAGCACAGAGTCTCATCTGTCTCCGTATGAGTGACCTCGACGATACGAGAGGAGGCATTGTGAATGTCGCATGGTGCTCAGCGTTCCAATTCAAGCGCAATATACATCCTAGCGGAACAAACAGTCGCTCATATTGGGCTATCCGAAAGGCCCGTCGCGATTATTGCAAGGATCTTCTCAAGCCGCTAGATGGTTCCAAGGCTTTTGAGAACCAGAACTGGCGAGCAGTCCAGGTATGTCATGGCTCGCATCGGTCTCGATACCTGACTAACAGAGTTCAGACTGTGATTGACGAACGCAAAAAGCTGTTCGAGCAATGCAAGTGCGATCAGTGCAGGATGCAGAGATACGAGGCCAGAGCAAGTGGTAGTGACGGCGGGGACGATGACTCAGATCCTGGTTCTGACCACCACAGACCCGACAATACTGGGCTCGATGGTGGTAACGACGACGATTCAAACAACCATGACGACGATCCTGGACCACACCCTGACGACAAAGATAACGACGGAGATGATGATGACGACGATGAGAACGACGACAGTTCCAACTGGCAGCGCGAGTTGAATCTGCTGCGCAGACGCAACTCACTCGAGATTGGGGCCGAGAACAATCAGGACGATCTGCTAAATGACGATCAAGATCCTATTGACCCGGCAGATGACATTGATCAAGATGTTAACATGGAAGACGATACCAACGATGCCGACGAATCTCGATTCAATCACTACGATGATCGCTCACCAAGTCCTCTCTTCGTACCTCACTCGAGGGAGAACTCGCCCGAAGGTGCCGTTCATCCTGCCACCGGAAATGACGTTCTTGATGACATGTCTGATATCGAACTCGACGACATTTCCGATAAGAACATTGCCCGCAGAACAAGATCCCCTGCAATGCCTGACTCCCCGGTTCAACCTAAAATCGAACCTAAACTCGAGCCTGAACCAGAAGTCATGAATCATATCGGAAACACAAGATCTACACGTACATACGATCTGATCGACTTGACAGAAGACGACGAATCAACAAGAAGCGGAAGCAGCATCATGGAGGTGATCGAGTTGACCGAAGACTCTGCCACAAACGTTCCCAACTCCGAAAGAACCATCAATAGATACGAGGCTATGATAGATCTGACGGAAGATTGGGATACCTCTCAAGATGGTTTAGATATGGAAGTCATCGACCTTGATGACGATTGAGGAGATTGAAAAGAAATTTGAATTCCTGCACTATAGGATGCAAGAACCTCGGCAACAAGATCCCTTTGGCCACGCTTTACACCTGCCGAAGGTACAATATGGAGTTCTGCTTTGACTACAGAGTCAGGCGAGGAAAAAATCGAAAGAGCAGGAGCGATGTCCCATATAGTTTCCAGATTTCCTGATTACGATTTACCATCTACAATACCTCTAACACTATTTCTGCTGACTATTGTGCTTTTTCACATTATGGCTGCAGATGAGTATATAAGCACGCGTTCGTACATTCGCCATGCTTACACAAATTTTGTTTGCTACAAAGTTTCTCTTAGAAATTTGCACAGGTTCTGGTGTGACAAAGAAGACAAGCAACACGAAAAACGAGTCACATCGTATCTTCTATTGAATATATCCTTACATAACCAGATCACGGCACCTAATTTCTATATCCATCCTCTAGCTACCATCTCAACCCTCGTTCAAGCAGCAGTAACATTACCGGTAACACTACCATTAACATCACACCCAGTAATACTCTTCTTCAAATCGGTCAACCAAACCGCCGAATTGAACTCTCCATAGAAAGTTTTAATCTGCCACTTTTTGTTTCCCTCACCAACTCCAGTACCATTTTTCTTTGCTTCTTCGACTTCAGCAACAGCAATGCCTTGCACATCTAGTCCAGGAGGGGAAAGCACGTAGCGGAAAGTGACAGCATTGCATGAAGACCAGGTGTTGAGGAGTTTGAAGGGGACGCCTGGTTGAGCTTGTTCGCCAGCGAGGAAGGAGGCTTTGGTGTCGAAGGTGAGTTTGCCCAACTGCAGGTTTGCGTTAGTACGAAGTTTAAGAAAGGGGAATGGGAACGAACATCAGAGGCAAGAACGTTGGGTGAGTGCATCAAGGTTGCTACACTGTCGGATTGATCGACGTAGCCGTCTGCGATGAGATTGTCGCCCCAAGACATGCTGAAGTTGGAGAGAATTTGGCCGAAGCCGTCGGCGATCAAGATGGCGTCAGCAGAGGAGATGCAGGATGTGCTGTCTGTGGTGTTGGAGAATCTGGACGATGAGCCGTTGAAGGGTTTGGCGGCACAGAGGGCCACGAGAGGGTAGATGGCAGTAGCGATGGCGGCACGCATTTTGATTGTTGGTTACTGGTATAGATCGACTGAGTGAAACGACAATGGTCTTTGTGTTGTTCGATTGATCCAAGAAAGAGGAAATATGAAAGATATAGCATGGAAGGAGCGACTCGGAATCGCAAATGTAAATGCCGTCGCTCTTACTGTTCAACACGGAGAATGATGTCGCGGCATCGCGGCTGATGGGTGCAAGCTTCACCATACTCTTTACTTAGCTCTTTGCCTAGTCGTCCAGTACAGGTTGACCTTGATGTACATCTGTCAGAGTCCGACTTGGCTGTTGCTGCTCAGGTCATCATCGACGGAAATCATCCTGGTTTATATCTCCCATGTCTGACAAGTCAGATCGGACAATTTGGCGATTCACCGACTGGATGTGGATTGGTGCCAGAGGTACAAGTAAGCAAGAACCTGCAGCCTGACCGCGGCTGTAGCATTATGGAGGACGCAATCCACGAGATATTTTTGTCAGAAAGTCGTCCCTGATTGCTTACCGCACAGTCTTTTGTATCTTTATGACGCGAAAAGGTACTTTGCTGATTGGCCCATCGGTATTGCGCTGGTCTCGCGTCTCGCGCTCACAAAAAGGTAGACGAACGCGCAATCATAGCAGCGAGGGTCCGATATCATATTCGGGTCCAGAACCAGTGCGAAAGATATTGCAGGATTGTTCAAAAGTCTTTGTGAGCTCCGACCAGAGGTACGCGGTAGGATGGCTTCACCGAATGTTGGTTGGCGTGTCGCTCAAGTCCTATTCTCGTCTGCTCGCACAGCTTACGAACACGACATGGAATGATGAACTCTTCGGTCGCGCTTCCAAGTCAAATCTCCGGAGCGACAAGAACGCGGTTGAAAGCACCCATGCTCCTGTGAGGCGCGTCAACATTCGAAGGGAGAGGTGACTTCCGACCAGAGAAACAGGCGACTCAAGGTCGTTTGCTTGCACGAAAGAGCCGCAAAAGGTATACAAGGGCAGTCGACGCAATTTATTCTTGCAGATATTTGACAGACAAAGGAAAAGCAAAAAGAGAGGCAGTTGCCTGGTTGTTTCAGGTCGTACTGGGGCTCGAACCCACTGGAATATGTTAGAATGATGTTCAGATGTTGACGAAGCTGAGGTTCGAACTTACGGACTCGAGAAGATTTGATGAGTAATCAAAATCTCGCGTGCTAACCGCTACACTATACAACCGAGTTGTTGAGGCATTTTCCGCCAAATTAAACAATATCCACATTTGGATCGCCACGACCACAAGATGAAGACGACGACAAGAAACCGACCTTGGGATCTGCACACAGTGGTGGAGTGATGCAGCTCAGTCGTCGCAAAGTCACATGCGGCAAGAGGAAGAGACATGGTTTCATTGCAAATCGCTGCGTGTCTTGTGTCTTTCTACAATCCTTGCCTCCATTCTTTGATGGCCTGTAAATGAAGGACTCATTGATAATCCTCGTGCCGTCTATGCCTATGACTTCACGCTTGTACCACCTTTCCAATGCTGTTCGTCACTCTATGACATCGTGATGTCTGTTTTTGGCAATCCCAAGCTCTTTGGTCCTTGTATCTTGACATTCTTGACATTATCTTCCCACACATGGTTTCCAGCTGCAGTGACCATATCCTCAATCAAACGGTTGTAAATGCGACTCTTGCCATATCCAAGTATATAGATACTCTCAGGGCCAGAAGGTATTAGGTATGGCTTTTCTTCATCAGCAAACGAGATGTTCAGGCGTAGAGTATCGAAGACGATCGGATGTTGCAAAGCCTCAGAGACAGCAATGTTAGGGCCGTGGTGAGTGATTTGGCCACGTAGCTCTGACAGTGCTTCAAAGAGACTTCCTGGTTTGTCTTTCCTGTCATTGTCCCAGTGGCCAAACATTGAGAGTGTAAGGTTGATCTTGAAGTCGATGGAAAGGTGCCGTACACAGGATGATGGGCACGGTAATGAGGTCCATACAAGTGTGTATTCGTCGTTGTTGAGATTGAGTTGCATAGACCAAGTTTGGCGTGTGGTGGAGGTGTGAGAGGATGGCATATGGTAGAGCTGTCGCATCTCATCTGCAATTTGACCGTTTGTTCGCATGAGGTCGAGCCAATCGAATGAGATGACGCTGAGATGGATGATGAGTGGAAGCTCAATGTGGCAGTGCAATTCATGTTGTCGAGCGATTGATCCACTTTTCGAACTTCCAGAGGAAAAGACGTTGGTATAGACCATATCGCGAAGCTCGCGTGGCAAGCCCATAAGCGAATGTTGCTGAGGTGTGGTATATGATAGTGTACATGCCATGATCGTGTGTGTATTCTGTCGGCTTGCTTGACGGGTTATCTTGTGTAGTAGACCTTTGATGAGACAAGTGAAAGAATCATGGACATGATACTTATATATGCACGTAATAGCGAAGAATATCACAGCATTGCGGCCTACCTATTCCCACCGTTGTAATGAGGTGACCTTCTATGAATAGTAGGAACCAGTTGTTCCTCGTGATAAAATTGTCCTCTGGGTATCACCAAACAGGAAGATCTTGGGAGACTGGGCCACACAAACAGGCGTTCTGATATGCCTGCATGCCGGAAGGGCCGAAAGTTCTTGCTGCGACGACAACAGTCAGGGTTAAATCCGAGATATGGCCGGGGCTGACAGGAGAGGGCAGAAGAAAGAAACCATTGGGATGGCATCGCGAGTAGTTATCGTGTTGCAGAATGCCGCTGTAGGAGAAGAATATCTGGTGATGGCTGGTGTGATGGATGAGCTTCGTCGGCTCAATTTCGGATCTCCTGATGTTTTGTTTGTGTCCATCTCGAGCTGGGATGTTCCATCAGTGGTAGAGACACAACCTCGGTTTACCTTATGTTGGGACATCAACACCCTCTGCAGGATCAGGAGAGCAATCCTACAGGCAAGTGAATCCGATGAGAACCATTTACAGAAGTCCAACCGAGGTTGAGCGGGCAAGGTATGTTGAACGTTCGTGTCGACTAGCCGGCATCCAGGACCAAACAAACCATACGCAGCACAGAGTGCCTTTCTATCGTCGAGATGGAAGATTGCAGCGACCAAGTATGCAAATGCGACTATTCCACTCCATAACGAGGCATGGTGGCCGAGCAGAATCAGGTGGTTGATGAAAGATGCCTCGGCTCCCCCGCAAAAAGCCACTCCGTTCTCCGCAATGTTTAGCGTCCACCTCGGGCGAGAGATGGACTCGATCAAGTTACAAGACAGGCCGCTTCTGTCGGCTATTATTCTCGCTCTATACTGCATATCACAATGTCTCAACAACAGAAGAAGAACGAATTTTCAGAGAAGCTGATGATCAGCGCCGATGGCCAACTGAAGGCATCTCAAAAGATCCCTCAGATTGCCAGACCCTTTGTCAGCGAGAAGGCATTGAAGTACCTCGACATTGTAAGCTTGCCACCTCATTTTCCACAGTATCAGACACTGACAGAGGTGGGTTCCAGGTCGAGAAGTTCGTCGAAGAAGAATGTATCCCCGCCGATACCGTATTCCAACAACAAATTGGCGACTCGACAGCTGAACGCTTCAGCGGCCACCCAGCCATCATCGAGGACCTCAAGAAGCGTGCAAGAGAGCTAGGATTATGGAACATGTTTTTGCCAAAGAACCACTTCAAGGAGGGCGCTGGCTTCAGCAACCTCGAGTACGGTCTCATGGCTGAGTATTTGGGCAAGAGTCGCACCGCCTCCGAGGCCACCAACTGTGCTGCCCCTGACACTGGCAACATGGAGGTGCTGGCCAAGTATGGTACGCAAGCACAGAAGGACAAGTGGCTCAAGCCCTTGTTGGAAGGCGAGATCCGTTCTGCTTTCCTCATGACCGAGCCTGATGTTGCCTCAAGTGATGCCACCAACATCACTCTTGACATCAAGCGTGAGGGCAACGAATACGTTCTCAATGGTTCCGTAAGTTTTTCAGCTCCTCTGTCTGGACCATGTGCTAACCATGTCTACAGAAATGGTGGTCATCAGGTGCTGGTGACCCTCGCTGCAAGATCTATATCACAATGGGCAAGACCGACCCGAACAACCCCAGCCCCTACAAGCAACAGAGCGTCGTTCTCGTCCCAGCAGATACTCCCGGAGTCACCATCCACCGCATGCTCGGTGTCTTTGGCTACGACGATGCCCCTCACGGTCACGGTCACATCTTCTTCAAGAACGTTCGCGTACCCCTGGATCACATCGTTCTGGGCGAGGGTCGTGGTTTCGAGATCATCCAGGGTCGTCTAGGCCCTGGCCGCATTCACCACGCCATGAGAAGCATTGGTGCTGTAAGTTCTGCACTATTACATCTTTCTGTCCATCACTGACCATCTTCAAGGCCGAGAAAGCTCTTGAGCTCTTCGTCGCCCGTGTCAACGATCCTCGCAAGAAGGCCTTCGGCAAACTCCTGAACGAACACGGCGTGATGATCGAGCGCATCGCCAAATCGCGTGTCGAAATTGACTCGGCCCGTCTCTCAGTCCTGAATGCCGCAATCACAATCGACACCAAGGATGCCAAATTCGCCCTCAAGGAGATCGCCGAGGCCAAGATTCTGGTCCCAACCATGGCCTTGACAGTCATCGATCGCGCTATTCAGGCTTACGGTGGTGCTGGTGTCTCACAAGACACACCGTTAGCAAACATGTATGCTCAAGGCAGAACCATGAGGATCGTAGATGGTCCTGATGAGGTGCATTTGTTGCAATTGGGCAGAAACGAGAACAAGAGGGGCCAGTTCTTGTTGGATAGATTAGCATGGCAGAAGAAGAAGAGTGAGGAGATGGCTGCAAAGCATGGTATGCAGCTTAGGGATGTGCTCCAGCTGGACCGTGTCATGTCTGAGAAGGCCAAGCTGTAAGGGGTTATGTGTGTCTGTAATGATTATCTATCTAGAAAATGTGCATATGAATATCTGGCCTTCGCTAGCATTGTTAACGCCACCAGTTCAAGATTCAAATTGACTCCCGACCAGGGACGTAGTTCAGACAAGGTAGAGAATTGCTCAGATGAGGTAGAGAATCGCTCAGAAAAAGTAGAGAACTGCGAGGATAATCTCTCAGACAAGGTAGAGAAATGTTCAGACGAGGTAGAGAAATGTTCAGGCAAGGTAGAAGCTCAAAAGTTGATCCGTGCATATTGTTTCTACCTTGTCTGAGAAACCCTCTACCTTATGTGAGCTGGGCCTTCTTAATTGTATCAAGAAAGTGTATTCTTATTTTTCCTGTCTTGCGACCAAGAAATCTTTGACGTGTCTATAAGAACCAAAAGAAAAAGAACTGTATCCGCGTAAACCAGAACTACCTCGTCGAATGCTTGATTTCCAAACTGGTCAAAACCAATGTCCTAGACTCCATACCGTGGTGGCTTCCTATGCTTTCATGGCTTCAGATGCTTTCTTCTCTTGAACGGGCTTGGGTTGACCGGAGCTGACGCCTACGAGGCGCTGAAGCTGTTCCATGAAGACGAACATCAAAACAGTGTTAGGGCTATTCACGAGCAAAAGTCAGTCACCATCACCTTGGTCTCCAACATGTATCACTTACGCAAGTCTGAGCCATGCGGGCGACCATCCTCTCATGAGGAAACTGATGCCTTCCTTCTGATACGATTCGGCAAAGATTTTGCTGAGACTAGGTTTTACACCATTTACGGTGGGAGCACTTTGTACACGACTTTTGAGTACGTCGGCGGGTGCACATGCTGTGGTTGCGACGGTTCCAGCGAGCAGGGAGGCGAGGAAGTGGAGGAAGATGCCGTCCTTGAGTCCTAGACTGGGGTTTGAGAGGAGATAGTCCTTTGCGGTGGAGTAGCTGGTTTTGGTTAGTTCTGGAGACATGCTTTCACTGTAGCAATAACTTACGTAGCGATCTGAGAAATGTCTGTGTATTGTTAGCAACTTGCAATGAGTTGGTCTCAAAAGGATATGACTTACTCATAATGACACTGCGGACAATGTTAGGCGTCAAGCCTCTGCTGAAAGTCGACATACCCTCCTCCTTTCCAATTCTATAGAGCGCACGGAGCGAGTTGCCATAGTTATATCTCTCAGAAGCAGTTTTGGCACCATCCGCACACATTCTGACGAGCACGACCTCGGTGGGGTTGCCAATAAGACCAGCTGCTCCACCAGCCACACCAGAACACACAACTTCCCAGCCAGCAGTCAATTTCGTGGTTCCGGTTCTTTGCTTGACCTCCTTGGCAAAGTAGTTGTAGAGACCAAAACGGGCGGTTGAGTAGGAGCATTGTCGGAGCCATGATCCAGTCAGACCAGTCCAGAGAGAAGGGATACCGTCGCGGCTGGCAAATGATACTAGTGTCCTAAGGATGTTTTTCGGTTGGTGCATGACTTGCATGCGGCTGTTGAAATCAGTTTGGCAGTCCTGGTCCGTGATCAATGGAATTCTCACTATTTCGTTTGATCCAAGGGATGTGCTGCAAGACCGATCAGTACAAAGATCTTCGTTGTGATTCGCGATCGACTTACTGCATGTTGCTGCCATAGACGCAGCCGCTCCACTGGGGTCATCTCAGCATTTGATCTTATCTCTTCTTTCGCAATGTCGCATACCCAAGCCAAACAGGCTGTTGCTTCTTCTTTTCACCAGCCATATCCAAAATATCACCAATGCCAATTGCGGATGTTGTCGGTTATCACTATCTTGCGTTCCGAAATATCGGGTAGGTCTCTCGGTGGGGAAAATCCTTTTCGTCTGATTGGAACGAAATTTTGCAAAAGTTGTGAAGTCCACAACGGTCCAATCCAAGAAAATCGGCCTTTTCGATGAGAGGTTGTCTATAACTTCTGAAGAAAGGGAAAAAATAACAAGCCCGATTTCACGAGTCAAACAATTAAGCCTTCTTCCACAATCTCCTTTTGCTCTGGGCCAATCAGCGCTTGGCACTCGGGCTTCTCGGGCCGACCTGTCTCTTGCGCCTTACTTCCTCTGATGCTGTATGGACTCAATTTCATCTTATATCTCTATAGCTGTTGAGTCACGAGGGACGTTTCTGTCCACTGACATGATGTCTAAGACGAGTGCTCTGAAGTCCGAGCTCTGACGTGGATGCTGTTTCCACGCGCAGTCTCGCTGACAGAGCGTGTCAGGCACGCGTCAATGATCAAAGACACGATCACATGTTGAGATCAAACATACCACTGATAGAGGTTAGCAGTTCATCGATGAAACACAGCCTCGAAACCAAGCATGGTTGATAGTCAGCAGCTTTTGCCATTGACCTGAAGTGTACTGTAGGTATCAGTATGACCACACGCTGAACATGAACAAGCGGATGCTGCGAGGCCGCAGCCTAACGATCTAGAACGCTGTCATAAAGTTGACGAGAAGAAGCAATAACGTCTACTACCTACCTCGCTCTATCTTTAGGCCACAAAGTGGCGACAGATCCCACACCAATTGATGCCTCAGGAACGAGTGATGGCACTCTATCCCCGAAGGAAAAACATTCGACACTAGAAGGAGAGTGCTCTTGCCTTTCAAATCCTTGCTTTGGTCAGCACTTTATAAGTCTGCCTGCTTTATACGGCAAGGCAACACATAAACCATCACCGGACAGCCAATACCCTCGGTTATGTGAGCACACAGTGTAGCACGTTGACTACAAGCACACAGATGCTACACGACTTTTGCCTTTTGGTGTTTGACAGTATCAGAACGCGGATACCAACGAGATGACAGCCTCTTTTGTCCTACTCGCCTTGATTGGTTCGACTCGCAACATATCATATAACCACAAGAGGATCGTTGACGGTAACCTGACCTGAAGAGAAAGCGTGTGGTACTTCAAGGGCACTGGTCGTCCTTGCATCATCTCTGCTTTGGTCGGCAGTCTTCATCTCTGTCTGAAGACTCATCTCTTTACACAGCAATGTGAAGCAGAGCGCTTATACCATTACCGGATTACCGATGCCCTCGGTTATGTGATTGCCGCTTGCCGCGCACATGAAATCCGCGGAAACACGATCTCCTGATCATAGGACGTTGGTTCATGGATGTCTCCAGCTGCATTGCTTTTGAGATCGGTAGAGCTGTCCATCGAAGTCGGCAGATCTAGATGCATTTGATGTACGCAAATCTGGTTCTTGCAGGCGATGTAATTCGCAATGCCCTAACCTGAAGTTCCAACCTCGGCCAATACTCTGCGCTTACTGCGTAGAGTGTTTGGCCATCTCGAGACAGTTAAAGATATCACTATGGTGTATCACATCCACTTGTTGTTCGACAAGACAATTCTCATTCTGGGTGCTCACAAACTCACCCATTAAAGGACACCAATCTTTTGTGGTTGCTCGTCCAAAATTAGGCCCCGTTTCGCAAAGCATTAAACCGACCTTTCCCTCTGATGGCGTTCGACCAGCAGGATGACTGATAACGTCTAAGATAGCGAGCTGTCGTTCGTGGACAGTAATGTTTGGATCTTGCCTAGAAGTGGATTGGCAATCCCAGCCTTGGACGGACTCCGGGGAGGAGTGAGACTGGTTTTACGGTTCGTACCCTTGTTGGCTTGCGACATCTGACCTGTATAAGAACACGGCAGTGAACATCGGCTGTTGACCTCGAAGAACTCAGCGACTGAGCCCCCAACATATCGCATCCTCGCAATCCCCAAATGAGTAGCTCTAATACAACGATCCAAGGCCTAGTCTCGATCATTTCAGACACCCACGCTCTTCTTACATAGCAAGAAATTGTCTGGGGTATGTACTGGACAGCAATCTCGAATCGATTCATATTCAGCCGCACACGGTACAATTCCGATACTACTGAACGAGCCTCCTATTATCAAGTCCAAGCCAAGGCCTCGTTCTTGGATACCTGCTTCTTCGTGGGGGGCCAAGACGACTAACGACCATTCCGCGAGTTCGAGCCAGCCAAAAAAATGCAGCCAAGCACAGCCAAGAACGCCCACCTCGCGCTGGACAACTCGATCCGGTAGAAACCAAAAGTCAAACAACAACGTATAGAAACGTGCAATCAATTCCCCACGCACCATTCCCCGCCTTGATCTCCGCCGCAAAAATCTATTCTTCTTTCTGTTGACTGCAATCCTTCTTGTCCATCAACTGCCGACTTGTAAAGAGTGAGTGTGAAAGAGAAAGAGATATAAGAGGCGTTCCCCCGGACCCCAGACCCCCACACTATCACCCCAGATCATCTGCATCTCGTTGGCAACAACCGCAACTTTATTCGATCATTGTATCTAACATGAGGGCTTCCCAGGAACTTGAGAAAGAAGGACACGCTGCCATGCATAAGGAGATTGCTGGAGAAACGACCCACGAGGTCGCCGAGCGTGGACATACGGCAACTGACCAGTATGTCGACCGCCCCTGATCCTTCTCGACTTCAAGCATCATGTTGACCATTGTCTAGATATGGCAACTCTCTTATTCAATTCGATGCCAAAGCTGAGGCAAAGCTACGAAGAAAGATCGACTTTATGATCATCCCTACAGTCTTTGTGCTTTATCTTTTCTGCTTCATCGATCGAGCCAACATTGGTTAGTTAACACATCCAACATCTTACAACGCACACCATCTGACACCAGTCATAGGAAACGCCAAGATTGCTGGTCTCGAGAAGAGTCTTCATCTCAAGGGCTTCGACTACAATGCTGTCTTGTCTGTCTTCTACATCAGCTACATCATCTGCGAGATTCCGGCAAACATGTGCTGCAAATGGCTCGGTCCTGGATGGTTCATTCCCGGTATCTCCTTGGCCTTCGGTCTCTGTTCCATCGCCACTGGTTACGTCCATACCTTCAGCCAAATGTGTGCCGTCAGATTCGTACTTGGCATCTTCGAGGCTGGTATGCTTCCCGGTATCGCCTACTACCTCTCCCGTTGGTATAGAAGATCCGAATTGGCCTGGAGACTCGGTCTCTACGTCGTCGCGGCCCCACTTGCCGGCGCGTTTGGAGGCCTGTTGGCGTCAGCTATCTTGAAATTGGACAGCTTTGCTGGACTCAAGGCCTGGAGGATGATCTTTGCCATTGAGGGCATCGTCACCGTCTGCCTAGCGCTCATCGGCTTCTTCACATTGACCGACAGACCCGCGACTGCAAGATGGCTTTCCCAGGAAGAAAAGGATTTGGCAATTTCACGTGTCAAGTCTGAGAGAGTTGGAGCCACCGAAGTCCTCGACAAGTTCGACCGCAAGAAGATCTTCAAGGGCATTTTCTCACCCGTCACCCTCGGCACTGCCACCATCTTCTTGCTCAACAACGTTACAGTTCAAGGCCTCGCATTCTTTGCACCTACCATCGTCCGCACCATCTACCCTCATAACACTGTTGTCAGCCAGCAGCTCCACACCGTCCCTCCCTATATTGTTGGCGGCTTCTTCTGTTTGATGTTCCCATTCCTCAGCACGAAGTTTGATACCCGCCTTCCCATCCTGATCTGCTCAGCTCCTTTGATCATTATTGGATAGTAAGTCATACCGCCAGCGAAGCCTCCGCTCATGCCTTTCCGAAACCTTTACTGACTACCACCTGCAGTATCATGTTCTTGGCCTCCGAACAGGGTGCAGTGAGATATGGTGCCACATTCATCATCGCCTCTGGCGCATTCGCATTCGGATCCCTCTGCAATGCCCAAGTCAGTGCGAACGTAGTCTCAGACACAGCGCGCAGTTCCGCCATCGGCACCAACGTCATGTTCGGCAACATTGGCGGCTTGATCGCCACCTGGTCGTTCCTTCCCACCGACGCACCCAACTACCACATCGGCAATGGTCTCAACTTGGCAGTCGCCAGTACCGGCCTGTGTCTCTGTATCTTGCTGTTCTTCTGGATGAAGAGGGATAACAAGGTGAGAGAAGCTAAGGATGTTGATCAGGAGTTGGCTGGTACCACGCTTCTGGAGCAACAGGATATGGATTGGAAACATCCCTCTTGGAGATGGAGACCTTGAGAAGATAAAGGTCAATGTGCCTCAACTGCACGATTATGAGGATCTGAATTTGGAGTCTAGTGATGGCGGGCTTGTGATATATATCAACTACGAAGATCATGTTTACGTTTATTTTTGACGACAAACTGGCACTGCTTTTGCTTCCCTGCTTCTGCTGTGATGTGAGATGTAGGCTTAGAAATGAGCTTGTATGCATCACCGCCGTCCAGGAGTATAAGGTACCACGATGAGAGTGGTTGACGCCTTCCGACATCGTCGTTGCTACATAAGTCATCTGATAACATAGCCTGCAGTCGATTTTATCAATGTACGCAAAACAAACGACAACACATCTCGGGAAAAAATACTGACAAATTTCGATACAGGCTGTACAATAACCGCCGCATTTGACAAGCATTATACAGGCCGGCAAGGCTTTGTAGCACTCTCGGTGGCATAGACTCAGGGGGATAAAACTACGGGTTGGGAAGTAAAAAGTAAACAAAGCAATCATGATTCAATATATTCGTGTTTCTAGCATCAGGGTCATTATGTATTTTGCAATTCCAGCCGCCAGTATTATGCTCGATTCTTGCTCGCAAGAGCAGATATGACAAGCTTGAGCTCAAATTATTCTTCATGCCTGGTGCGGGCAATGCGTGTCGGGTATCGCTGGCAACGATGACATCCCGGGGCAGGCCGTATCCCACCGACGACGTGATTGATCAATTGTGAGTCTGTTCCATGGATCATTCGCCGCTCTGGCTACAGTGGCAGGTGTGATGCTGACAGCATGATCGACAGGATGGTCGTAAGCGTAGCCATCAGGGGTATATCAAGTGTCTTCTGACTGACCCACCGAACTGGCAGACAGCCACGCAAGTAGGTCTCCCAAACTCGGCAACAACAATGACACTGGTAGCGTGGTTGTAGTTGAAGGAGTGAGGCTGACCGGGGAGTCGCAAGGAGCACCATGGTCCAACCTGACAGGGTCTGTCCGTGCTCGTCAGAGTTCCGGGTGTATTATGCGTTCACACGGCCATGTGTGTAATGAGGTTCGGTAGTCGAGTGATTGACGTGCTCAGCTCCCGTTTGACTGGGCTCGAGGCCGTTCATCCATAGCGACGTCCCATCGGAGACGAGCTTGTAGTCGTGACAATACAGCCAGCTCGTCACCATCCAAGTCGAAGCTGTCTGGTATGTAGAGATGATGTGGTGATATAACAACAGAGTCCGGGTTTACATCCGAAGCTCTGCCCATTGGCTGGCCTGATAGCACCTTCTCGCTGTTATTGGTTGGCACCTTCTCAAGGTCTTGTACGTCCTTCTCCTTCCTCAAATTCGCAGGTGTCCACCAGTATACTGGGTATGCTCGCTGGATGTTGTTGATTATGCATGCGAGGGTCAACATGATGACTGAGCTCATGATGACGAAAGGAATGTAGATCCAGCCCATAGCGATGATCTCGGCGTTGGTGGTGGCCAGGACAGCAGTTGCGCCACCAGGAGGGTGCACGGTGTTCGTCATTGCCATGATGGCAGAAGACACAGCACAAGCGACTGCACCTGCAACCCATTGAATATCTTCCCAGTCTGAGTTGAGATGGAACAGTTTGTGAATGATGACTCCAGTCAAGGCAGAGAAGGTCTGGCCTAAGATTGCGTTCCTGGGTTGAGCGAGAGGAGTCCGGATCGAGTTATAGTCCAAGATGGCAGAAGCGCCCTGCATTTCCTATCAGTTTCTATAGCTGGCCATCTAGAGCACTGTAGCATACCAAACTGGCAATCATAATTGGAGGATGCCATTTTCGAATGCCTGGAGCGTATTTGTAGAGAGCGCCTATGATCAGAAGGCCAAGTAGAGATCCCAAGAACGACCAGAAAACAACGACCAAACGAGGCGGTTCTTTGTATTCTTCCGATCGATATCCCAGAAACCTCGATATGGGCTTCGGAAGCCGAGATATGCGCGAATGAGGAACAACGCGATTTAGATGAGTATCGATGTCATAGTCGAGGACATTCAATATTCGTGGGTGCATGATGAGAGACGGATGTGAAGTGGGGAGAAGCTGGCGACCGGTCCTTGCGAGAGCAGCTACAGTCAATGAAGTACTTCTGTGCTAACGACGTTCCCTCGGGTTATGGCAAGGAACGAGAGAAATGGGTTTGCGGGGTTTCAAATCACTATTTGGAAATGGAAAGCATGATGCAATATCCGATCGCGTGAAAGGAAACCGTCTGCCAGGTGATTGCGTCGTTCCTACCTGCGCGTTTCCTAGGCAAGCCTACCGTCATTATGAAGCTGCTATTCTCTTTTCAAAGACAAGGCCTCCAGCATATTCCAGTCTGCTTACGCTGCTGGAATGCGATCGAATCTGTTCTCTGTTCTTTGCGCCTTCCGGAGATGTAGGACTCTGGGACGTCATCTCGTCATGTGTTGAAATGGCGACTTGGCCGTTTTTGTCAAAGCCAGTCGCGGGTTTGTTTTCTAGTACGTAACAGCCGCTGCGCCGCGGCAGCCGGGGCTGACAAGAGCGGCGAGGACCTCTCACGTCGAAAACGGATTCAATGGTATTAAACATGTCAAAAGACATGTCAGAAAGGTTGGGGAGGGAGTGCAAAGAAGTTTTGAGAGGATTAGGACTTATATATCAGGAGTTGAGGTCGTCTGAAGATAAGAGAGCTCTGTGGATTGATAACAGCTGCACGAACAGCATTTTGAGCCTCGTGCTTGGCTGAGATAAGCTTCTCCGCGGCAAAACCTGGTTGATCTGGGGGAGACAACGAGTCCAACCAACAACAAAGAGATGCACACAGCCTTTGTGTTTGTTTGCAGTTGAGAGAGCAGTCATGAAGAATCAGTCGTTTAGACCTAGGATACAGTGGCTGTCATATCTTCCTGCGTATGTGTGCTCTGCAATTTTGCGTTTGGTTAAGTGTGACGGTACATGTATGCGCAAGCTGGAGCCTTCCTCCAACAATCTAACATCGATGCAAAAATTACCACCCCTGATGGCAAGGGGTCTATTAGATATACTGTAGACTCTATGTGGTATAGAATACTGTCTCGAAGCACATTGACACGGTCTTGGAAGTCATGGATGGTCTGAAGGGGGTATTAGATTTATGATAGATACATGCCAGGGTCGCACTGTGAACTAAAAGACATGCAATTATTATAGCGTCGATTGCACCAAGCACAAACGTCGACGAAAGATCGAATAACGGAATGCCGTGCATTTAGCTTATTGTACAGTTTATATACGCTAGGGATGACACAATAAATATCGTCGTGACTAGATAGGTTGGTATCTATGTTCATCTAATCATAATCTTCTACAAAGTGTATCTGAATGATGGGTGCCTGTACCCGAGCATCGACTCATCTCCGTCCGCCAGCCTGCTATCACGTTTACCAGTCGCTCTCTTCTTATTCTCCCAGCTGCAGTAGACCAACAACGAAGAAGTGATGATCAGTGACAGACACAGCATACCAATATTGATAGCATGTCCGGTGATGAAACGAGGACTATTTGGTGTGTCAGTTTAGAAGTACGAGAAGCATAGAGAATCAGGTTACTTACGCATCCTTGGAAAGATAAGTGAACGTGGCAATGAAAGCAGCGCAGTTTGCAATCATAATCTGGGCGCCCGTTCCTGTTGCACGAACGTAGTGCGGAGCGAGATTGTTGGCCAACCATCCCATGACGAGCGGACTGCAAGGGAAGATACCAGCAGCAACCAGGAAGGTGCCGCCATATTGAATCATGTGGTGGTTGCTGGAGATGAGCATAATGTATCCGCCCACAGCGATAGTACATCCGGCCAGCATGAAGGGACCTCTCACGCGATACTTGTCGGAAAGATATGTGACAAGAAGCACACTGAAAAATGCTCCAAGGTTTGGAGGCACAGTCAGAAGTTGTGCGTGTACTGCCTTGTATCCCAAGCTCTTAATGATCGTTGGCAAGAACAACGAGTACGAGTAGATAGGTGTGATAATGGCGAAGAAGTTCAACGAGAGGAGGACGGTGTTCCAGTTCAAGAAAGCCATGCGAACCCAGTGCCAGCCTGACAATGGTTAGCTCAGCGTTCGAGTAGGGTTGATATCGGATTCAAAACTTACTGAATGTCTCATTCTTTACGTTATCAGCTGCGTCACTGCCGTGGGAGTCCAAGTGCATACGCAAAGCAGCACCCTCCTTCTCTTCCGCAGTCAAGAACTTTGACTCGGCTGGCGTGTGGGGGAGGAAGAATATGGTGAGAATGCCGAAGAGTACGGTAATGCCTCCTTCAACGAAGAAGATGAATGGCCATCCTTTGTAGTTGCTAGTGTGAATTTTGGCGAGGCCCGTGGCGAGAAGTCCACCAAATGCACCAGACCTGTAGAGTTAGCTCAACTCTGCAAGCCTTTGACGAGTTCTTGGTCCTTGAGACTTACAATGGGGCTGCGCAATAGAAAAGACCAATTCTGAACATCAACTGATGACGCCTGTAAAACATCGCGAGGTAGATGATCATGCCGCCCTATAGTATAACAGTCAGTATTAGACCCAGAATAACGCCCGGTATTGCTCGTACCAAGAGCCCGCCCTCCATGAGACCGAGGAAGAAGCGCGTAATGATAAGCCCGGTGAAGCTTTTCACGAAACCCATGCACATTCCGACCAACCCCCAGCCAATAATGAGTGCAGGCAAGTAGTAACCTGCTTGGAAATATTTAAGTACGAGATTGCTCGGGACGTCAACTAAGATATATGGGACCTATTTAAGGATAAGGTTAGCAGAGTACTGTGGAAGAGTGGGTTGCGGTACAGATTTGACAAGCCAGCTTGTTAATCGAGCCTCACATCGACGAAACAGCGTCCCATACGCCATTTCATCAATGCTGCTTCGATACATCTGAGGCTTGTATTTGTGCCTTCGTGTTACGTACGTAGAAGACCGCCAACGCGACATTGAAGGTATTTCCATTGAGTTTGAGGTCGGTGACGAGGCCATCAATCTTGGCGTTACCGATGTTGGATCGATCGATGAACGCTAGCAGCCATAGACCGAACAACCAGGGAACCACTGTGATGAAATGGTCAGTATATGTATCGGTGAAGAACGAAGGACCTACTTACCATGTGTATCGAACTTTCGCGTGATGCGTCTATCCAGCTCAGGGTCGAGGGTTGGTCTGTCATCCCATGTGGTATTGGTCTTTTCGAGATCATCAGCATACTCGAGCTTGGTGTCGCTGATGTCTTTCTTCTCGAGAGTGGCCATGTTGAACAAGTGAGATCGAAACGACACGTGAAGCCTGAAGCCTGAAGTCTGAAGCCTGAAGGTCAGAGGACTATGCAGCGAAAAAAGGAACAACTGCTGCCAGCAACAGAAACAGCAGATCAACAGGATTTAAATCGGCCAACGACATCATCCCTAATCGGCAGTTGCCACCAAAATATACTTGGGTACTGCTGCCGACGCATGTTTGATATCCCCATACCCCGCGCGCACCCCAGATCCGAAAAGGTTAACATATCAAGAGGTGTGGGGGCGCTCGGCGTCGCCTTAGTTTGCCCCGAGCGTGTGTCCAAAGGCTTATTAGAAGAGCTTGGTTGTAACGACCAGTGATGGCGGTAAATGAGTTGAAGTCTTTAGAGAATAGACTGGAACGCGATGACTTTCCTCTACACCACTTCACCACCCTTCTGAACCAGAATGTTGAAGGACAGCACAGAAGTTGCTTCCGAGAACCTGTTCGGAAAGAAGAGCGGTAAAATTGAGTCCTGGAGGCGCGAAGGAGGAAGCGGGATGTCCAGGTGATCGGCGTAGTGGAAGTTGAAACTTTCTTCTTTTGACGCGGGATCGGCGATATCTCGCGTGTCCCCCATGCTTTTTGCGCGTACAATATCGGTATCGGATCCCCTGTCCCTTGGTGCAACATCCTCGACTGAAACGTACGAATGAATGCTGAGAGTCATGATAGATGGACGAAACAGGAGCTCCACGCCGACCCGTCTCATGTTGACAGGATTGCTTGGTAGTTGTATAGGCCTCCAAAAGCAGAGGCTCTCAGGTCGGTCCAGAGAAAGGAGTCTGGTGTTCTAGACAGAAGAGTCGAGAATTTGATAGACATGGTTCCTGCTAGAGAACGATAGATTAGCATTCTGATCCGTTTTGACAGCTCTGCTGCTGCATTCCGCGATACTTCTCGGTAGGCTTCGCCATTGCCCAAGTCAGATCGTCCTTGCCTGTTTAGTCACGACAACATTCACTGCATCGATAAGGTCGGCCGATCCATCAGTCTCGCCCTTGTCAACGACAACTTTGGAGGAAGAACTGAAACGCTTCCAAATGGCTTGCCAAAAAGATGCGAATGGCACGAGGGGCCTCGAACCTGCTCTTTTCCCCTTCAGGATGTCTAGGCTCTCGTCTTTTGACTGTACATCTCCGGGGTATAGCCCTTTCTGGACCCAGCTCCTTTCTTGCCTATTTTGACTCACGGCAGGCTGATATCAAGAGACATAGCATTTGGGGATTCAGATTTCGATACATCTCCATTCGAGCCGAAAGAGTCACCAGCATGTGGCTTCCTTCATCTCTTTCACGCCAACCGCCTTCATGTTCGAACAGGTACGACACAAATGCACGAACATGACTTTATACTAGACGGCTGGTAGAGGCCTCTGCACACTGGCTTTGGGTTCACGGACGCCGTTGTCGTGGTGGCCTTCACACCGACTCTGCCTTTTCTTCGATGCCATCGTCAATGGGATTTTCCGCCGCATTCTTCGAGCACCGCTCGGAAGATTTTCTGATGGTGTGTGAAAGATGACAGGATCTTCCGTGCAAGATGTAGAGTACATTCGATTGCTTCTTCTATACTGCCATTACAGCATTGTGAAACCATGCCAAAACACTCTTGCCATGATCAAGCCTTTGATTATTTGAATGCTTGTGAATTTGTCCCTGATGTACTTGTCAAGGGGTTTTTTCCAGCCAAACTATTTCCAAGTATAAAGGCTTTTCTACCAAACTACCACTGACAATCTTTCATCGTTTGACCACTACTCGCATCAACCTCAACATTGCTCATATCATCAACGATATCGCCCACATAATCAACGACATGGAACCGGTTGACACACAGCGCACGCTTCGCTTCTATGGCTCCCATCGACATACTTTACTTCCAGCTATCGCATTATGCGGATATCGAGAAACTTGTACTTCGTGACGGGACGCAAGAGAGATCGTATATCTTTCTGGAAGAGCGAAAGAGATGTTTCCGTGCGACATCACTTGATCTGTCTCAAAAACGGCTAACACATAGCGCACGCTTCGTTTCTCGGGCTCCCATCGACATATTTTGACTCTAGCAATCGCAATTGGACCGAAGACAGGAAATTTGTACTTCGTGGAGGGACGCAATACCGATCGTGGGTGGTTCTGAGAGAATGAACGAGACGTGCTTGTGCGGTGCTGCCTGTCTGTGAAGCAGGCACAAGGACTCCGTACCCTTCCTGGGAGACTCGCAACATAGTAGACATGGTAGATGTGGTGGTTGTCGGTATGCATAGAGTATGAAGCAGCTTATATGAAGGAAGCGTGGCAGAGTCAGGGCGACGATGACCCGATTAGCGACGTGTGTGTTGGTAGCATCGACGCTCTGAAGGCTGCAGCGTCGGCATAGAACCCATGGTGTAGTAGCCAGGTAGAGTGTAAAACATACAAGCACGAACGACAAGCACAAAAGATTGCTCAAAACGATTGCAACGTGACGGAAACTGAAAACTTGATGTACAAAAGCGCTACAAAGCTGCAGAACCAAGGATAATACAGAGAGATAAGGAACAAAGCGCCATTGCTATGAATCGACGAGGTATTAAACAAGATGTTTGTAAACAATACAAGAAAACGGCAAAAATACCTAGACAGACACAAAAGGATCATAACTTCATGCATCCAAAAGTGGAGGTTGTGTCATACAATAGACAGCATCTATTCATCAATGCCCAAAACCGATCTGGGGATAAAGTTGAACACTGTGCCGATGATCGCAAGAATGGTCGAGACGATGATCAGTACCCAGTTCATGATCTTCTCAGAACGGGAAATCGAATCGCCGAAGATCTTGAGATGGAAAGCGAGAGGGAGGATGATGCAGATGGTGAAGCAAGCAACAGAGCCGAGCAAACTCATGATGCGATCGAACTCAGGGACTAGTATACCGAGGACCACAAAGACAACAGTGCAGAGAATGCGAATTGTTGCCTTGAGGATACCGCGGTTGAGACCAGACATGCCATGGAGCGAGGTAGAGTTGCTGACAGCGCGAGCATCCAGTCCAAGGAGAATCTCCAAAGTACTGACAATGGGGCGTGCGTTCAAAGGAATCTTGGCCAGGGGAATCATGGCCACGCAAACGACAATGATAACAGACAACCATTGAGGGTATCCATCATCGGCCAGGATGTTGCTAGAGATTTCGTCCTTGACAGCGTCGCCGAACATGAGAAGACCAACAACTGCCATGAAAAGATCAAGGGTAGCAGTGAAGGCGTAGGTGATGTTCAGACCGCGATTGTACTTGTAAGGATGTCTCATATCGCGGTAGATGTTGGGGAACACACTGTGGCCACCCCAAGGTGACATAAGGAGACCCAAGCTCAGGGGGAGTGTTGCCCAGTTCTCGGGGAAAAGGTAGGTCTTGGCAGGCTCGCGGAGGGAACCAGGAGTGTGAGGCTTGATGAATCCATCGATGACAACGCAGAGGACGATACCGAAACATGAGACGATACCAAGGATACTGGTGAAGCTCAACAATCTCAAAGGCAAGAAAGAGAGAGGGATCAGGATGAAACCGCAGACAATCTTCCATTCCATGAGACCCCAACCAGGAATCAGAGCATTGAGACTGTCGGCGAAGAGGACAACAAGGGCAACACAAGTGGCAACCAATTCCAGACTGAAAAGAAGACTAGTCGCAAGACGAGCCTTGGAGCCAAAGGAGACATAGGCGAGATCGGCAAAAGTGATGAGCGAGTTGTCGACGTCCAGGCATTTGGCCAGTAGCTTTGCAGTGTAGCGAGTGGAGGCGGCAGCGAAGGCGAAGAAAAGCAGACCGAAAACCCAGCCAGAGTATTTCATAGCCAGCGGCAGGGCGAGAAGACCAACACCGATCAAAACGTTGACTGAGTTGAAGATGGTCTGAGGAAGTGTAGATTGACCTACTACGACGTTCACAATCTTGCCGTCGTCTTCCTCGACCTGTTTGACGAGCAGAGGCTCACGCTCCTTGTCCGGATCGTTGACGCCCGACATCTGCTGCTTTTGGAAAAGACGTCCAGCATGGCGCATTGACGACTCGTTGACTCTTGAAGACAGACTTCCGTAGTTTGTTCCATAGCTGCCGCTGAAAGGGGTTGTCAATTGAGGCTCGATGTTGAAAATGCTGTCATCGCCCTGCTGAAGACGAGCACGAACGGTGCCTGCTTCAGAAGGCTCTCCGGCGTCCGAGATGGCGTTGTCCGAGAGCTTGCGTCCGTCTGCCAGCGCCTGTCTCAAGAGTCCTCTCTGCTCTCCGAATGACGATGCGATATCCTGTCTGTCGTACTCTGCCGAGTCATCTCTTACCTCCTCTTCGTCTGTCTCGGATACACGGAACGAGGGTCTGACGGGTGCGATTTCGTAGAAGCCGGCTGCACGTTGCCATGATCTTGCGAAGTTGTCGATACTGTTGACGCCACCAGCCTGGCGCAGGGTGTTGATCTTCATCGACATTGACGACCTGAGGTTCTCGAGTCAGTGAATTGTACGCGCATAGAGTCTGATTAGCGAACCTTCTATGTCGCAATCCCTGGGTGTGATGTCCATCTGGCGAGCCGGCAGCATGCTCAGGGGCATCGTGGACGTCTGCACCCCACTGTACATGGCTCTCCAGAGTCTCTGACGAGCCACGGCGTCCACCTCTTTCGTACTCGGTCCAGTTGGACGGGATGGGCGCTCTCTCGGCCGGCATGTTGAGTTACAATTGCGACTTGTCAGGCAGCGGGAAAGGAAAGAGGTCGCGTGCGCGAAGGCGCAGGAAGATAGTCGATGTGTTTAGGAGTCTCAGACCGTCGCTTGCACGGTTGGAGACGGTTCAGTGTCGAGGCACGGAAGATCAACAAGCAGAAAAGGCAAAAGTTGACGAGGGTAAAAAAGATGGGCTACTTGAATAGATATAGGAGAAAGTGGGAAGGGCGCCCTTATCTGTGGTCAAGTTTGTGTAGACAGTGGGCGCAAGCCTGATGTCAGGGTTTTGTACAGAAAATGTGCCGTGCGGCTAGATACTGGTCGGTCTGTCTAGATCGAAGCGATCGAAATCTTTCATATTTTGTCAAGCGCAGGAAAGCACGCCCTAGCGGTAGTGGCAGTAGGTAGTGAGCACTTGGTGTATTGCGGTGAGAAAGGGGCCTATGAGAAAGGGATTTGTTTACTAGCAACTGGACAATTATGGCGGCCTTTACCTAATGGCAACAGCCAACTGGTATTTAACTTTGTTGCAACTGGGCGCGGGAGTTTCGGCGGATGTGGAGAAGGTAGCATCCGAGTGGAATCGGGAAAGGACTTTTGACCACTCGATGGACACATGCATTGCGAGATGAGCATGCAAAGCAGAGCTTTATAATATGCTTGATTGTGTTTGAGATGTAATCATGACAAGATATGTCGCGTAAATTTTGTGGGTATGATTGGAGTTGGCAGTAATTACTGCAAGATGACGGACGTGTTGTTGGATGCAGAATGCTCTCTGCCAAAAGGCGTAGCGCGTTGGCAGGCACTCGAGAATTCTGGCAGGGAAAGAGCGACTTGGCCTACGCAACGCGGTCTCGCGCGAAGTTCTGAGACCGCCGCTGTGGCCTCTCAACACCTTCCTTTCACCGCAAACTTGACGTGTGACCGCGACACCGTCAATCCTTTTTCCCTCCTACCTACCCACTCTCGGCGCAGAGCTTGTAAGTACTTATTGCGCGGAATCCACCCCTCCACCGGTCCTGCATCATCACCACTGCCCCTGCACCTGCTGGCACCGGTGCGACCGTCCCTCGGGCCCTTCCGCAGCTCTGGAAAAAGTGTTCAGAACATTTCGACTGACAAGCCCGCCCCGCAGCCCTTGAACCCACGGCTCGCACAACAGAAGCCCCGCCAAAATGAGTGAACAGCAGCAGGCCAACGAGGCCGAGAAGAACATTGAAATATGGAAGGTCAAGAAGCTCATCAAGCGCTTGGAACAGGCCCGTGGTAACGGAACCTCCATGATTTCGCTCATCATCCGTACGTCTCCCTCGCCATGCTCCTGAGGATGACACCAACCACCGCTACCTCTCGAGTCCTGATACCACCACCGCCACTATTCAACTGCTGACACGCTCTCACAGCCCCCAAGGATCAAATCTCCCGAGTCGCAAAGATGTTGGCTGAAGAGTACGGAACTGCTAGTAACATCAAGTCTCGCGTCAACCGTCTGTCCGTCCTGTCAGCCATTACCTCGACCCAGCAGCGTCTCAAGCTCTACAACAAGGTCCCCACCAACGGTCTCGTTGTCTACTGTGGTGAAATCATCACTGCCGAAGGAAAGGAAAGAAAGATCAACATCGACTTTGAGCCCTTCAAGCCCATCAACACCTCCCTGTACCTTTGCGACAATAAGTTCCACACCGAGGCTCTGAGTGAACTGCTCGAGTCCGACCAGGCATTTGGTTTCATCATCATGGACGGTAACGGTGCCCTCTTCGGTACTCTTTCTGGAAACACCCGTGAAATTCGCCAAAAGTTCTCGGTCGATCTTCCCAAGAAGCACGGTCGTGGTGGTCAG
>SWBL01000255.1:0-79189 GCA_024195585.1 Aureobasidium sp. EXF-3400 | reverse complement strand
GATTGCCAAAGGAACTTGATTTTTTAGACTACTGGCGCACGGCATGGTTATATACACAATCCGCCAAGAAGAGCCTTGGCTCCGGCATCGCAATAACATATAAAGCCGACCCTGTCTCACGCCATCAAGGTGTAGAACTTCTAGGTAAATCCAACATGTAATTTAAGTGGCTTGAACTATGATGGCCGGATGTCAGGGTTGACATGAGGATCGCTCAGAGGGTTGAATCTTCGAAACTGGACCTGATTAAACAGCCTTCCGTCTCGACCCTCACAGATGCTATGTTCTGTCAGAAACTCCTCATCGTAAAGCAAAGTCTTCTGTATGATAATCAACAGTCGCATAGGGGAGGCTACTGTCAAAAGCGCTTTGACAGCCATCAAAAGGAGAAAGGCATCGACATAGCAGACAGAAACGTAGAAGTGATTGAGGTAGAATCGTGAGTCATATGTGCGGTATCAAAACATGAGCGAAACACTAAATCGAACATGTCCGAGATGGACGAGAGCAGCCGTATATCCAGAGGCCCTGCAACATCAAACGATCAGACAATGGCGTTGGGATGCTCGGCACGGCGGCGGGCAGTTCCAAGGCCAGATTCACCAAGCTCTTGATTTTCTCCCAACCATGGTTTCTTAGCCTCGCCTAAGACACCCTCAGTGCCATAGTAAACGAAGTGTCCGAGAATGATGAGAACAAAGGCAATGGGGTAGAGATAGTGGATGTGGTAACCCAGGACCTGAGTACCAACAACAACTCCCCAGAAAGTGCCTGTCAACAGACCAATGTTGAAGAAAGCAGCGGAAGACATGCGGAAGACGATTGGTGCCAGAGAGTAGAAGATGAACAACAACAGAGTGTAGCCAACAATATAGCCAATAATCTTGCCGTCCCAATGTGCTTCCTGAATGGAATGACGATCGAAAATGGCAGCTTGGACGCCGTTGATGAACATTCCCCAGAATGCGAGTTGGCCAATAACTTCGTACATGGGTCGTTTCGAGACCAAGAACTCCTCAAACGTGTTGCTGAAACCGTAAAGAGTTTGAGCGAGGAGACAGAAAAGATCTCCTTTAAGGGCGTTGGCGGGAGAATAATTGTTTTGTTTTGTGATGTAATCACCTAATTCGCTTATGGTTAGCATTGTCTGATGAAATTGATTGATGAGCACCACAGCTGAACATAGGCATGTAGTACAGACAGACAAGCATCAGCGCCATGTGCTTAGACCCCTGGTGTCAACTTACTGGCAATTAATAGTGCGAAGCCTCCGCAGGCAAGTACGATTCCTCCATACTGCGCAAGATGATAGCGAACCTTGAGCAGAAGCAGCGAGATGACAACTACGACAACGACAGTCCAGAAGCTGAAAAGCTGAGCAGACAGGAGATTTGTGTAATTGTAGGCAAGTACGATGAAGTAATTGCCCTCGACATCCAAAAAGGCCAAGATGAAGAATCGCCAACCATCTTTGACAACCAACTTTCCCCATTTTTTGAAGCCGTACTTGTACATAGTAAAGGATGTGTAGACTATGTTCAGTAGGACATAGTTGAAGAAGGTTTGGAAGGCTGGGATATTCGTGCCTCGAAGATGAATCAAGGACGTGAGAGTGTTTGTTCCGGTCTGGGCCAGAGCAATAATCTGGGTGAGCAGGAGCACAATCCAAAAGTCCCTTGTCCTTAGGTATGCGAAGCGCGGCTTCTTTGCGCCTTCTCTTTCTTCGTACTCGTGTACAAGTCCTCCATCATCTATAATTTCGGGAGTGCCATGGACTCTGCCATGGATACTCGAGCTGGGTGTGGAAGGCTCGGGGGTTGTGTTGGTCCCTTTGGTCTTTACTGTGATGCGCTCGACCGGCTCGACCTCGATGATGTCGCTGGCCTGGTCGGTTTTGTGTTGCTGCTCGACTTGGTGGCTCATGCTGACAGCTCGGCGCAATCGCCTGACTTGGTTAGGATGCGGAGGGCTGAGTAGGCGCCAGAAAACACCTAACGTCAGGCTGTACGCGCCGTGAAAGACAGCAAATGTTCGAGTCAATCAGCTCTGCTGATTTTTTCCTGCTTCAGACAACTGATGGACTGGTACCATGGGCTTGTCTGATTGGCCCACCATGATCCTGCTATCGCCAAGCCAGGTCCAGAACTTGTGCAAAATCGATCAACAGATTTCAACGCCGGAGGAACGCACTGCCACATGTGCCGTCTTCTTTGAGCCTCAAGCCCTCAAAAGATATTGGGCGGCTACCACTCCGGAGTGCTGAGTGACAATCATGCTAACAGCATTTGTTGTGCAGCCTCAATCAAGTTGGAATCCACACCTCGCTTCGGCCATTCTGCGTTATCATGTTCTATTCAGGGGACGCGCCAAATGGGAACCACACCTTCGGCGGCCGGCCTTTCTTTTTTCACCAAAGTGGTGAATGGTCAGTGTACGAGCGCTCACAACAATAATGATAAGGTCACTCGCCCCTGTTGAGCGGAGCCTCGAGGGATAGCCGTTTGCATAGTTTGGGCTGAGGCTCGATTGGCTGAGGAAAGTCGAGCTGAAGTTCGTGACCCTGCAGCAAAAACCTGGCCGAACGTCTGAACCAAGTTCTTGCTTTATTGACAGAACCTTGGGTTCATGCATTCACACGTGTTTTTGCTGAGGAAGGATCATTGCTTCATCTCCCAACAGCCTTATCGATGCTCAATGTGTTTGTTGTCTACTCCACCGATAGCGAAAGGTCATGAATCCCCCGCTCGCTTCTTGAAACCTAAAACACGAGTACTTCAATAGTGTCCTCTGAACCTGTGGTATGTTCTTGCGCATATAGGCACCTAGAGGTCAGAGCTGGAAAAAGGAATGTGTTTACTCACTTTGCTGTCTTATTTGCTTTGCGGGCGAAACAATAGTGAGATCGTGATTGCATGTATCGTCTTCGCTTCGTGTAGTCGCAGACTGCCTGCAGCACCCCTGCATTCTAAAACCCTCAAAGCGTGACCCCAGACCCATAAACAACTGTCGCTACGGTCGTAGTAATTCCAACTCCTGATTCGAACCCAATTCGCTCAACAAACACCCCACAAGAGAAAATCCGAGAACATAGGAGAATCGTGAATAGCGTTTTCCTCAGACTGGAGGAGTCATTTGCACGTCGTAGACGTTTTCCGTTTACAATTTGCAATTTCGAACAAAAGAGCCTCAGTAGGAATCTCAATGAGCAGCAACAGAACTGTTGCCTCGCTTCAAGAAGGAAAACCTCTCCTTCTTGACCATAACAGGTGCTGGCGCAGGTGCTTCCTTGGTTTCGGATACGGGTGATTTGTTGTGTCCAAAGTACTTGCGCTCAGCCTTCTCTACGGGCATCTGATTCACTCTGTGTCCAGGATGGATCTCAAGAGCGGGTGCATAGGCAACCGCTGGTGATCTGAGCTCGATTTGACCGCCTATATGGAGGTTAGTAGAAGTTAACGAAAATGAAATTATGACGGTAGTCTTACTGCTTGAGCCGGTAGGAGAACTATTCTCACTCTCTGCAGGCGAAGAATCGGTGGAAGATTCTGGACAAGAATTAGTTTGGGTCACAAGAATGAGCGTTGTATAGACTCACCAACACTAGACAAGGGGCTCTTGCCTAGCGAGCTTCGGGTGGAACCACGAGGAGAGCGCGAGGGTTTGGATCTGTTGGCCAATAGTGCGGCTGCAAATACGGGCTCCTGATCACGATCGGACTCCATGACTTTCTCAAGACCTTGGTAGCTAGCGTTGCGTGAAATTGCAGCCGATCTCATGGAAGAACCTGTTGATCTGCCAGGCATTGAGAAACCCGGGGATGGTGATGTGAAGTCCAAGGAAGATTCGCTGTTGGCTCTGTTGAATCCTGGTCTGCTGTTGGATCGCGATGTGGAAGTGTGAGAAGTAGATGGGCGAGTGGAGTAGTCGCTACCAATTCTGCTAAGGCGAGCTTTGTTCTGGTATGCAATCTCTTCGGCTTTCCAACCTCCAGGTGAGCTGGTCATGGCATCGGTAGCGGCATGAGTAGGAACATGTTTGTAAGAAGCAGTAGTAGTAGGCTTAGGTTCGTGTTCTGTCTTTGCTTTGTGGTCGTCCGCGGCCTTTTTGGCACCCTTGAGTTTTGTGATGATGGACATGTTGGCAGGTCACAATGAAGAGCTGGTTTGCTGAAAGGATGGATAGTATCGCAGTTACCTCACGTCCTTGTGTCGAAAGTGGGTAGATTCGTGAATAGGACGGAAGGAGATGTTCACTAGAGGGCAAATCTTGAGGGACAGCGGCCTTTTGATTACTTCACAGAACGGATACACGAGAGAGATTCCCGGGCTGAGCCAGGGACCTTGATCGCACGGCTCTGAATCTAGCGTGGCGCCAAAAATAAAGTATTTGACGAACAAGGTCAAAACGTACGGAAGGTTGACGATCCACTGCGTAGGCAACGGCCAAGAACATGCCTCGAGTTGACTAGCTTTGTAGCCAGGGGTGGCAGAGGCCGGAACATACAATATGCTAGGGCCATTGGACTAGGTGCTATCGGTCTGGTTAAGGTTGGCTCATGCTTGTGAATCCGCTCAATCGGGACATCATGATTGCATTTCCATGAGCTGGAGCGTGCCCGATTTTCTCTAGTATGTACTATGCAGCTCTGCATGATACAGGACTGACACGACACGAGTGCATTGTCGGGTTTGATGGTCCCGCGGCGGATACCGGTTTGTATGCCGTTCGTCCCACCTCTGCGGTAAAAGGAGACGGGTCCATGACGATCTTGCAGTCGAATGGGAGTGGCATCCGAGACACTGTAACAGCTTACTGAGGGCAGACAGTAAAGCGTCCCAGAGCGATAGTCTTGGCATAATGAAGAACTGTAATTCTTATCGTCGGGACCGACTGGAAACGAAAGTCAACCGAGTCTTGAGTTGTCGGTCTCCCGGACGTGCCGTCGACTTTCCACATCAGGAAGCACGAGAAGAACCGTGCACAGACGTTAGCTTGATCCAGGAACAACGGTCGCAATCAGAGTTTGACAGATACTGTGGCGCTTGTGAAACCGGCGCATGCTAGATTCGAGAAGAACGATAGTGGTCATGCGAATCAAATCCACGTGTGCAACAGCTGGAGCTGGATTAGGAGCTGAAGCTGAAGAGCTGCAAACGAAAAAGGAGTGGAACAGCAATCACCCGGATAGGAAGGGCGCTCGCTGTGCCTCGACGACCGAGAGTGTTTCGCGAGGAGACCATCTATCAATAGTTCGTACCTGAAGATGTACTCGGTAACTTGCATGCTCTCCGTCATTATGCAGACGTCCAAGGGCTTACTAACGAGTATTGCTCCTATCCTTGCAGAGACTTGGCTAGCAGGAAGATAAGTTTAAATTGCCTACAGAACGCCCAAGCAAATCGAGTTGCTGTTGTCCGCACCACGTAGCATGATTTGTCTGAAGGTTGTTGGCGAAAATTTCAATCCAACAGGGTCGTGGAGCAAGAGCGGAAAGAGTCAGCTTTTGCTCAAAGGCGTAGTCTGTGGCACTGTGGGCGAATCGATACCCGTGGGGTCATGGCTGTCGCAGGTACTTAAGAACATGGTATGGCTCACGGCTGGCGTTCCAATGTGGGAATCTGGCCTGGCCCTACGCAACGGTTTTCGAGTACGGTGTGGTGGCCGAGACCATGGGGATGAGACAAAAACGAGGAATGCTTCGAACATCAGCACTGCAAACGTGGAGAAGGCTCGACGTTGTCTTTCCGTCGTCGTGGCCGTCGTCACGTTGTAGGAGTATCTCACATGGGCTGCCTCATGCTGAGCGAGACCGCAGCCACCAACTGAGACATGAAATGAGTTCGGTAGTGTGGAACGACAAGTATCGCTGACATAGCAGCGGCTGCGGGGTATACTACAGCTGAATTATGAGAAGACGAGAATGAGTGCATGGCGAGGGTGTCGAAGACGGGTTACAGGTCAAGACCAAACAAGAAAATTGGTTTTGCTAGTCTGTGCAGATGGTATGTATCTTTCAATAATGTCTCCGTAATGACTCGAAACAAGCTCTGCATCTGCAGGACAGAGCGGCATGTCGACGATCGTGGATCGTAAATCTTCTGCAGGCGGGCCATGACCCATGGGGACGAACACACTTCACTCTCCCGTGAGATCAGCAGCGGAGACAGCGGGCGACCGCCGACCAAAAATCGAAAGCGGCTATCCAAGGCGTCTGAGAAAGTCTTGAGCAATCACGTGAGGCGGTGGAAATAGAAACAAGTATGACGTGCTGAGTGAGATATTGGAGGGTTTCGGATCGAGCCCGAGAACAAGATGGAGAAGGCAGCGATAACAACGAATGGATGGGTTCGTGAGCTGGAAAAGATGAGGGGTTGTACCTCAAAACATGAGCTGAGTAGTAAGAAACATGAATTATCAATGCGCGCAGTAACTGCGAAGAGAGACAAGGCTGGCTGGCAAAGAGGAGAGTTCGTTGCGCAAGAAGCGAAGTCCGTGCTTCGGACTCTGGAACTGGGACTGGGACCTGGGCTCGACAAGCATCTCGGATGCTGTTGCGTGCTACACACGACGGCCAGGTCAACGCCCACATCCCAACATCGACCCCTACGTACGCGCTTGTTCGATCAAGGCTATCGGCGCGTCCGACTGGAACCCTGAATTCTCCGCGCCCACGCCATTGCCGCTAGCCACCGCGCATTACCATCATTTCCATTATCAGCCTCATCATCGCTACACGCGGGAACGCAACCCCGTCTACACAGCACAGCACGCGTCGCGTCTCTCGGGCACGACACGGCACAAGGAGAAGACGAGCTTGAAACATCACGAGACACGCATCCAACGAGCCCCCAGGGCTGTGGAGTCAGGCAGTGCGCAACATCTGATTGATGATGGCACTTGCCGCTCCTCCGCTCAATGATCGCAAGCGCGTCAAGGTCTACGAGCTCAAGAACAACGACTGGTATGACCGTGGTACCGGCTTTTGCGCCGGTCAGCTCTTGGCCGTAAGTTGCGCCGCTGTCTTGTTCACCATCTGTCGACTCGCAACGCGCTGACACGCCTACAGAACGACGAAGCCCGCATCTTCGTCCAGTCCGAAGACGACGCCCAGCGCATGCTACTCGAGACGAGAATCTCACGCGACGATGGATATCAGAGGCAACAGGGTGGGTATACGCCCTCAGCCGAACTAAACACCAAGACACAAGCTGATGCAACCAATGCGCAGACACGCTTATAGTATGGACCGAACCAAGCGGCATCGATATGGCCTTGAGCTTTCAGGAGGCAGACGGATGCGCTCAGATATGGTGAGTTGGAGTCGCTTCTCGGACCTCAAGCAGGACAAAGTTGACGCGGACGGCGTGCCAGGGAATTCATCGCAGACATCCAGCAGCGCATGCTCGCAATGCACCCCAACGAATACGATGGTCTTTCGGACGAGCTCGTGGATGGTCAGGGTCTGCTGCTGCCCATGCCCGAACTAGCCAACCTGCATCAGGTACAGGAAACGATGCGCGCAGCAAGTCAGACAACACACGGTCGCGATGCACTAGTCAAGTTCATTATGGCTCCCGAGACACAATACCTTTCCAAGCTGTTACCACTGGTAGAGCTCGCCGAACACGTCGAGGACATTCAAGCCCTGCATCGCCTGTGTACCATCATGAAAACGCTCATCTTACTCAACGACACATCCATCATAGAGTTGACCGTCTCGGATCATGCCATCTTGGGTGTTGTTGGTGCTCTAGAGTACGATCCAGACTTCCCCAGTCACAAGGCCAACCATCGACACTACCTAGCCGATGAATCTCGTTTCAAAGAAGTCGTTGCCATTGACAATCCAGTTGTCAAGAACAAGATCCATGCCACATATCGTCTGCAATATCTCAAGGACGTGGTACTAGCTCGCATTCTCGACGACCCCACCTTCACCGTCCTCAACTCTCTTATCTTTTACAACCAGGTCGACATTGTTAATCACATCCAGTCTAGCAAGGATTTTATCCAGGAACTCTTTGCTATCTTTACGACCCCTGATTCGGACGACCAACGTAAAAAGGACGCCGTGCACTTCATTCAGACATGCTGCTCCGTCGCCAAAAGCATTCAAGCACAGTCGCGTGCTCACCTTTTCCAGAACTTCATTCACGGCGGTCTTCTCGATGTGGTCACATATGCTTTGCGCCACCGCCATGCCTCTGTACGTGTTGCTGGCACCGACATTCTTGTTGCGCTGATCGATCATGATCCTGTCATGATGCGTTCTCACATCTTCCGTTCCATCAACCAAAAGACCAAACCATTAACAGATACACTCATCGAGCTGTTACTTGTCGAGGTCGATTTGGGCGTCAAGGCTCAAATGGCAGATGCGATCAAAGTTCTTCTGGATCCTCATGCTAGCTCGACTTCCATGGATATGCTAGGTAGGACTAATGGGGATTTTATGGCCAAAATGAGGGGTGCAAATCCTAACTCTAGCGCTCAAATGGAAAGCTTTGTGGACAATTTCTACAACGATGGGGCGAAACGCCTTTTCCAGCCTCTAAAGGACCTTGAGCACAGCCAAAGTTGTGAGTTCATGGAACCTGTTTCAATTTCTCCATTGCTAACACACCCCAGTACAAACCATTTCTGTACAGGAAGCTTCTCTTTTCGTCCATCTGGTCGAAATTTTATGTTTCTTCATTCGTCAACATAACTTCCGAAGTAAATATTACATTCTTGCCGAAAACCTACACTGCCGCGTTGCGCAGCTATTATCTTGCCCTCAGAAGCATTTGAAGCTGAGTATGTTCGCCTGGAATATTCTGTTGTCAAGACTTTGATGCTAACAAGAATTAGCGGCTCTTAAGTGGTTCCGAACATGTGTTGCCCTCAATGATGAACACCACAATAAAGATATGATCACCAAAGGAGTGTTTGACCCAATCCTCGATATTGTCTACCAGACAATGCCTCGAGATAATCTTCTCAATTCAGCCTGTCTCGAGCTATTCGAGTTCATCAAGCGCGAAAACCTCAAGCAACTGGTTATACCGCTCGTCGAAGGCTACCGGGAGAAGCTGCTTGGCATCACCTATGTCAACACATTCGGGGCTCTCGTAATGAAGTACGAGCAAATACAAAGTGGCTTCAACCCGGATGAAAGTAGCTTTTCGACCCAAGGCGGTGAGACGCCGAACCGGAGTCTTGTTGCTGGCGGACAGCGTTGGCAAGGCCTCAAGGACGCTGATGCGGAAGAAGAAGCCTATTTCAATGCCACTTCAGATGACGAGGCGGAAGACGAGACTGCAACTTCCTTGCCGGAAACCGTTGCTGCAAAGGCTCCTGAGGTAGGACCTCCAATGCGACCACTAGTTTCTTATCCAGAAGATGAGGATGAGGATGCCATGGAAATGCTCGCAGCATCACCAGGGACGCCTGCTGAAAAGAAGGAACCCAACATCGAGCCGACGACGCCCGACACGCTGGGTTCGCCGCTGTCAGTTGTCCCAGAGAAACGAAGAAGGGAAGAGGATGATGAAGACGATTTGGAAAAATTGGCAGGTGCGGTCCCAGCCAAACGTCGCAGCTCGGTCAGCAGCATAGGCAGTGTGCGCAGTGACATGTCGGCCACGAACTTGGATTCGCCCACCAGTAGCCAACAGCAGAATGGCACAGGGCATCCTCTAAGAAGGAAAGGAAGTCTGCGCAGCAAGGATGACAACTCAGGTCCACAAAAGGGAATAAGCATCGGGCCTATCTCGCTCTCCTTATCAGGGAAGAGCAGCGAAGAAGGAGGTGAACAATGAAAGCATCCCGAGAAGGCTCCATTGGCCGCCTCGACACGATCTTTCTTTCCCTTTCCATCTTCCAATTTTTATAATCAGACAATCACGACATTTGACGAGGCGTTTGATTTTTCCTCGCCGGACCATCCTGCGTGTAGTGCATCACTGAATATCGAGACAATGTCATAGTTGTCAGTATCGACGACCCCGCGTGTTTCACCGCAGTTATCGCATTTATCCTTCGACAGACACCTTTTCTCTATAAGCTTTGTTCATGCAGTTCTAGTGTCCCGAGAGTTTGTTACGCGACTTGGCGCCTCGTTCCGGATACATGGTCATCAAGATGGCTGACCTCGTACTCTCGATTGCAAGATCTCGATCTGCGCAAAGGCCGGCCAGTATTGAAAGTGAACTCAATTGACGAGGAACTGTCTCCTCATGTGCTAAGGACAGTCACAGTTTTGCAACTGACTCTTTCTCCGTCCCGAGATAAGGGTTATCACAAGCTATCGGAATGCATGATTGTGACTCGAACATGAGACCAGCTATTGAGATGGCCTTCAATGGAACCCTCTCTGTGGAGACTATATTGTTTACGAAAGTATTGTACATTTTAATAGCTACAGTGACCGTCTTTAGCACATAGGGAGCTGGAAAAGATGTATGACTTGTTTCTGGGGTATGATATATATCTTTTTTTAGAAGGCCAGGTTGTAGCCAGTCAAACCAGCGTTGACAAGCAGACCAAGCTGAGCCAGCCAGAAGAAGGCACCAGCCAGTCTTCCCTTGCCGTTCTCCTTGTTAGGTGAAGTGTATCCAACAGCGTACACGATTCTACCGAGCGACCAGACGAGACCGAAAGCGGAGCTGAGCAGAGGGTAGCGTAGACCGCCAACGAGCAGGGAGATAAGGGCGACGCTGTGGTTCTCGAGGAAGTTACCGTGGGCGCGCTGTGATTGGGATCTAGTTAGCGCAGTCCTTGACCTATTGGGGCACATGAAATATTACCTGGGCGCAGTTGAAAAGGTACAGCTTCTGCTTCTGCTCAGCCGAGGCGGAGGTCATCATTGCAGAGTCGGCGTAGGGGGTAGGGTAGCCCAGACCGGCAGCCTTGCGGAAGGCACCGCATCTCATGCCATGCCAGGTGCCCAAGAAGCAGGTGCCGACGGCAGTGAGGACGACGTAGCTACAGTGATCAATCAGTAAGCATCCTCCAAGCACGCAATCGCGCAGTGGCAACGACGCGATTGGTCGGCCGGGGGGTTCATCTTACCCGTATTCGGGTTGAATGTTGATAGCGACCATTTTGTTTAGAGTAGATGAGTTGTCTCGGGGAATATTTAAATAATTGAGAGAGGGTTGATAAAGGTTGCTGGAGCTGTTGTTCTCCCTTCCCCAGGCTGTCGCTCGGATACTTCATCTCCGAGTCCTCTTTGCTTTATAAGCACCCTTCTCCCGCCGGACCGTCTCACTCCCGATATGTTTCACGACGTTATTGTTGATATGGTGAAGCTTACTGGAACTGTCACACACGTTCTCAAGGGCATAGGCACATGGTCACTTATAACTCGTCACAAAGCCTAGACTTGACCCCCAGTGTAGCCGTGTAACCAGTCTGGTCTGATGCTTCAGTAGATTCAGAGGAAGTTCGAATTTTCTTGTAACATTTCTACAGCTAGTGCTGGATGGATATCATCTTGCTCTGGGGTATTTTCCTCTTCTAATCTCCTCTTGCAAGCTCTCACTCTGACTTGGCAGTGGGGCCCTCCTCCTGTTTTGTCCTTGTAGATCTTGAGGTGCATTACCTGGCGGGAACCCTGGGAACCCTGGGGGAGGTATGGGAGGCGCTCCAGCAAAGCCTGGGAAAGGCATTGGGGGTGGTGGAAGGCCTTGTCCACCTGGGAATCCAGGCGGTGGAGGTGGGGGAAATCCTTGTTGGGCACCTGGTGGGGGCATAGGGGGGAGTTGCCCGCCAAACATTTGCTTGAGTTTCTCCATGTCCATGTTTCCAGGAAGGGGTGGCGGTGGTGCGCCGCCATGCGGTAAGGAGAATGGCAAGCCTTGCCCCCCGAGCATTGGTGGCCCACCTGGAAAAGGTAGTCCATTGCCGACCATACCAGGCATGGGCAACGCCTGAGCACCTCCAGTGCTGGTTCCATCTGGGAATGCTGGTCTGGGCGCAGAAATGCCAGGAAGACCAGCAAGACCAGGCAGCATATTCTGGCGAGCAGGCATCTGTTGATCAACAAGACCATCTGCCTCATCTTCAAGTTCTTCCTCCTCATCTCTAGCTGTCCGATCTGTAGTGCGTTTCCACGTTCCTTGAGCTTCTGCTGCTGTCTGTCCAATATGCCATCGATCGTCCTTGTACGTGTTATCGCCAGGTCTTGGCCTTGACCAGAATCTCGTTGCTCTATCGTTGGATCCAGAAGCCAGAATATGACCAAGAGGATGCCAGTCAAGACTCCAGATGGCAAAGTCGTGGGCGTACGTGACACGATGAGCAGGGTATATGGTTTGAGCAGGCGCGTCTGAGTTCTCCGGCGCGTCGTATGGTGATAATGTGGGTGCTGAACCAGCTGGAAGATTCTGCTCGTCCAACAGATAGTGATGCATTGCGCCGTCGGCACCTCCAGTTGTCAAGAAGTTCGAGTGAATCGGGTGCCAAGCAAGCGTGCTGATGTCTTTTTCGTGACCGCGGAGTAAGAAAACGTCTCTCATCATTCGTATGTCGAAGACTCTTGCAGTAGAATCACGGGCACACGATGCTAGAAGCACGCCATTTGTCGGTTCAAAAAGTGTCTTGCTCACGGTGTTTTTATGGCCGTGAAGAGTGGTAAGGCATCGTCCGTTTCGAGGATCCCAAAGCTTGATTTGATGGTCTTTTGAGCCAGAAACCAATAGTCCTTTGGTAGGATGCCAGTCGACGCATTTAGCGTCCCATTGGTGACCTTCCAAGACCAGCTCCTCCACGCCGCCAGCAAAATCGAAAATTTTGAGGTGGGCGTCATCTGCTGCTGTCACAAACTTGGTATCGGTAGGCGCAAATGCAAGATCTCGAACGGGATCGTTGTGGGCTTGTAAAGACTTCACGTTGTTGAAGTTTGGTTGCCAGTATTTGACAATGCCAGCTTGTTCAGCAGAGATAAGCCAGTCATTGCTGTGTGAGTATGCCACTGCTCGTACCGCACTGTCGTGAGCCTGAATGTGGAAGTTAGCGACCTGTCGGATGTAGAATATCACAAATGCTCGCACCTGCATGATTGTCTCGAAGTTGAATGCTGTTCCGTTCCACAAGGTGAACTCACCGCTTGTCGAACCAGTGAGCAGACGCCTTCCCTCTGGCGTCCACTTCACCACGTTGACGGGATGGCGCATCTTGTTCAAAGATGAATGCAAATGTCTAGCGGGCACCGAATCTACTGCATTGCCTCGGCGGGCTGGCGGTAAGAGCATCTACGATTCGAGTCAACACACAATTTTTCATTGCGCCGTCTATCTGAGCAGACGCTGAGCACAAACTCACGTCTATCACGTAGCTAGCACTGGGTCTTTCCATCTCGAATCCCATAGTTCCCTTGTACTGCGGCCTACGGTTATGCACGAACTGTGCCATGTTCGCACTGTAGTCAGTAGCAGGGCCTGAGATAGGTGTCAGTAAAATCCACGACGTATGTAATTCATTATGTATACGTACGCCGAGATAGCCTGGTCCTCTTGATGAAGCCCTCATGGCCAGCGCCTTGATCTCCCTGATCCATGATTGTTGGTGCGTGGGATGGAGATAGGTCGCAATGATGGTGTTGTTGTATAATTAGTAGGCCTGGCTCGGCTCAGCTACGCGTTGCGCAAGGCTGGAGCTCGAGAAGACACGATCTAGCGCAGCTCACGAATTGGAGTAGTTCTGAGCTCGAAAATTGGTGACAATAACGCTGCAGAAGCTCCAGCTGATAGCAAATAGTTAGAAACAATTAGCGATGGTCACGGTAGGAGCATTCCTGTGACCACAATGACTAGCGGCGTGGGAGACGTGAAGTTGTTGTGAGATCGGGAAAGTCGGAATGACAAGCTGGCCAACAATAGCGCCTGCCTGCATCACACCCCAGGTGCTAAATTCTGTGACTTTCACTGTTCTCCACGTAGCAAAGAGCATTTCTACACTTATAAAAAGGCACAGTTGTTTATAGAATCAGAGGCATGTCCAAAGAGAGCTGACAATATGTCGCCTCTCAATGGACACTATCGTGTTTGCTGGTAGTATTGTGCAATTTCATAGCCACATGTGTTACATACTTTCATATGGGAGTGGGGCTTGGCTTTGCAGGGCTGGTCCGCTGGGGCATCCGGCAGCGTCAACCGCATGGAAGCAGCTCCTTCACGACGCGTTGAAGATGCGACTTGTTTGCTGACATCCTTCAAAACCGCCATGTTGGATGCTTTGCCGCTGAAACCCCTCTTTGTTGCTTGGCTTTCAGCAACCTGATAATTTGATGCTGCATTGATCCCGCACCTTAAGAATCCACAATCAAGCTCCCTCCTCTACTTCGCAAACAGCTTCAAAGCTCCAAAAACATGACGTCCCTCATTGATACAGCCATCACCACCAGTCATGAGATCCCAACAGATCATCCTGCAAAACCAGTCATGCAACAGGATACTGCCGGGAACAAGAAAGCAGAGAAACTCGGTGTACAGCCTCCCAAGAAATACAGACACACCTTTGCCGTCCATTCTACTACCAGAGCCTCGTGTTTGAGCCAGGACTCTGCTGCGCCGACCAGCTTTACTGGATTCAGAAACCTGGGTGCCCTGGTAATTAGTCAGTGCCCAGCCAGTCAATCACCGCCCTGAGGCTTACTGACATTCTCAGTTGTATCGAACCTGCGATTGATGATTGAGAACTTCAAAAAGGTAGCTTGGTTCTGGAGCATGCGTGACCTTTTGTCCTTGACTAACTTTTCAGTACGGTGTCTTGATCTGCATCCGTTGCCATGACTATCGCCGCCAGGACGTCATTTACGGTAGCATTCTCTACTTCCTGGTCCCTTGCCATCTGTTCGTCGCCTACATCATTGAGCTTGTTGCGGCTCAGCAGGCCAAGGGTGCTCTTGCCAGAGCCAAAAAGATGGATGTTGATGCGGCTGCTAATCTCAATCAACGAAGGCAGGAACTACGAGCTTTTCGTACAGCGTGGCACCTGATTGCCTTCGCACATGGCGTCAATGCTACCCTCAATCTGGCCCTGGCCACGTATGTTGTATACTACCATATCCACCATCCTGGCATTGGTACGCTATGTGAGCTACACGCTGTAATTGTATGGCTCAAGACGTGTTCGTATGCTTTTACCAATCGCGATCTACGACACGCCTTGCTATATCCTTACGCAAGCGAAGTTCCCAAGCTTTACAGCTCTTGTCCGTACCCACAGAACATCACTCTCAGCAACCTAACCTACTTTTGGTGGGCTCCAACATTGATCTATCAGCCGGTGTACCCCAGAACTGAGAGAATCCGCTGGCCTTTCGTCTTCAAGCGTTGTGTCGAAGTCGTTGGACTCGGTATCGTCATCTGGATCGCAAGTGCTCAATACGCAGCTCCACTCCTGAGAAACTCACTGGGGACTATATCTTCGCTGGACCTACCATCTATCGCCGAACGTCTCATGAAACTCTCAACCATCTCGCTTTTCTGTTGGCTAGCTGGATTCTATGCCCTCTTCCAATCATTTCTTAATGCACTTGCAGAAGTGATGCGCTTTGGCGACAGGGAATTTTACGGGGATTGGTGGAATAGCAGTGGGGTGAGGGGATATTGGTCCAGCTGGAACAAGCCAGTCTTCCAATTTATGAAGCGACATATCTATTCGCCGATGGTCGGACGAGGCGTGCCGCCCCTAGTTGCTCAGATTATGACCTTTCTATTCTCTGGTGTGCTTCATGAGCTGCTGGTCGGTGTTCCCACCCATAATATCCTTGGTCAGTCGGTTGAAGGTTCACTACATTGATCTGCGACACTGACTAAAAGCAGGTGTGGCTTTCGCTGGTATGATATTCCAGTTGCCCTTGATCTTTTTGACGGACCCACTGGCTAGAATGAAAGGAGGTAACGGAAAACTTCTGGGCAATCTCATTTTCTGGGTTTCGTTCTGTCTTGTTGGTCAACCGCTAGCTGCACTCATGTACTTCTTTGACTGGCAGGCCAAGTATGGCAGTGCCAGTAAGCCGCAACTTTGGAACATCGCATAGAGGCAGCTAGTCATTTAGTGAGTCGTTAATCGACCCAGCTTGATCTCATGAACTTGCCCTTCTATCACAATCACCTCGTCACAATGCACAATCGAGTTTCCATTCTCCAGACTTTTTCCTTCGAGAGAGCGATTTTTGTGCGCATCGCTTTCAAGAAACAAAGCAATATCCACTGGAAGCTCATTGTCTCATCGGCCCTTACGACCATGATCGATAAGCTGTAAAAACGCACGATACATTGCAGGGACACAGTAGCTTCTGCTGAAAGCCATCAGTTTGTCAGCCTTCTCTGGAGACACGCACCGGAAGTAAGCTGCTGCAGCTCACAATATCCAACAAAAAAACCAGATGTCCATCGAGAGCCCATCGTTCAAACAATCTCTCTAGAGGTCTTCACGGAACTGCGGTGTGAAGAAACACAACACTGTGTGAAAACAGAGTGGATTCAGTAAGTGCCTATCGCCTTGCGGTCTCTCACTGGACATGCTTATGGAAAGACAAGCTATGCGAATGCACAACACTCTGCAAGAAACAAGGAAGTCCACTGAGAGTCGCTTATCTCATCTACTCTCCTCCTCAACACTCAAGCTTGAGATACAACTGTGTAACTCAACATCTCATACACATCATATCAATGCCTCCTGGAGGAGAGATTGACTCAACCTGCCCCGGTAGAAGTGATAGCTCTCAGAGACCCAGTTCGCTCACTACTACTGCCTTCCTCACTCGGAGTGAAGGTCTACGCCTTCCTAATTTGATCACTCAGAGTCCGTCCCAGGACTATAAAAGCTTCCTGATCTTCCCAACCAAACCTATTCCTCTACACACCACTCCACCACTTCTTCTTCTTCCTTCTTTGCCTCTTACACAACACACTTCCCCTTCTGTATAACAAATTACTCTTTTCATACTCATGCGACTACTTCTACACTATCAACAGTCTTCATCATGGGTGCCCAAAGCAAGGTCATCGATGATGTGAGAGGTGAGTCAAGTCTGACGTTGACTCCATAAATTTGGTTACTGATTATTTACAGGCAGTGTGATGGACATCGCACTTGGCTCGCTGCGCGCGCGTAAGACCCCCATGCTCAAGGTCGAAGGTCTGTCCTGGATTCTTGACAATAACTTGCGTCCTGCCATCATTGTCGGCTATGGCACCGACGATCCCGAGAAGATGTCGAGCATACATCACATCATCAAGTTCCATGTCCGCAAAGTTCCAATCTTCAATGTCGTCTCCGCCATGGAGGATTATGGCGTTAAGCACACCCGTGTTGCCACAGTCAACGTTCTGATCTACGACGAAAAAATTCCTGAACCCAACATTAAAGCAGCCAGAAGGTATCTTGCCGGCCAGTACACAAGTTTCGTTGTCGATGTCGCCGAAGCATTCCGCGGTCGTGGATTTGAAGTTCCCACTGTTGCTGAATTCGAGGTTGAGCCTGCCAAATCAAGTAAGAAGAAGGCTAAAGTCGTCAAGAAGACAAGAGCAGTCAAGCCAAACAACAAGCGTGTGCGCTTCATGATTGAGGAGGATGATGAGGACGGTCCTGTTCGTTGCCTGACACCAACCAAGAAGCGCGCTAGCGTTGAACCCGAACGCGCCGACAGCATCATGGGCGAGCCTGCCGCTTCTCCCAACTTCACCTACAAGGATACAGTAGATGGTCTCACACTTGTGGTTGATCCCGACACTCCAATGAACTCCGTCGAGATCTGTCACGGACTCGGCACCCCAGTCAGCAACGACGACACCACTTGTGTTCCCGAAGGCAATTGGTCATTCGCTACATGCACCGCTCAGAATGCTCTCTTTGAGCCTTGCTGAACGAGCGTAACATAGGGGAGATGACGAAGCTCTAAAAGACAGAGCGGGATGGAAAGAAGCTTGATGTTGCATTGGTTTTTTTTGCTGCGTTCTGATTTCCGAAAGTTAATGGTTTTGACACAGAAGGGTTGGAGCTCTGCAAACGATTGCATTGAGCCATGACATTACACCCATTTTGTGTTGTACTCGTATATAATGCGACAAAGAAAATTCAACGAGAAATCTCATCATCGTTTCATCTTGAAATGAGTTGATACCCGTGACAGTATTATAGAGATACACAATAGTTTCGGAAACAAGGAACTTCAGCTGAGAGTGCTCTAGAGGATGGCCACAATCGTATTTTCAATTTCTCCAGATGCTATGATCCACATAAAAGAATATGTAGAAATGCACAGTATCATTAGTAACAAAGCAACTTCCACTGAGATAGACTCACATCGGTTGGCGACACATCACGAGCTCAGTTTCTCAGATGACGCGATACCCGTAAAGTGTATTGTAAGGATGCAAAGTATTCTGAGAAACCAAGTAGCTTCCACTGATAGTGTCCTCTTTGGAACGGAGATATTTTGTATACACCTAGAAGAGAACACCCTTTGTGCTTGGGATTTCGCCTTCGCGACCGACTACCGGTGTGCTAGCCATTCTAATAGCAACAGCAAGAGCTTTGAAGGCACTCTCAGCCTTGTGGTGGTCGTTGTCACCTCTGATAACATCGACATGCATGGTAACGCCGGCGCCCTGGGAGAAACTCTGCAGACAGTGGGGCAACATCTCGGTGCTGAGGTCGCCAATCTTCTCGCGACGCAGCTTCAGGTCGCTTACGCAGAAAGGACGGTTGGACAGGTCGACGACTGCACGGGCGAGGGCTTCGTCGAGAGGGGCGTATGCGTAACCGAAACGGGCGAGACCAGCAGTCGACTTGAGGGCGGACTTGTATGCCTAAACTCTTGTAAGTACAATGTATAGTCTCGTCCTTGGTGAATGTCTCAACGCACCTGGCCCATAGCAATGAAGACGTCCTCGGCAGTGTGGTGGTCGTCAATGTGGAGATCACCACGGCATCTGAGCTTCAAACTCCAACCAGAATGCTTCGCAAGGGCGTGAATCATGTGGTCCAGGAAGCCAATGCCAGTGTCAATGTCGATGGTTTGTGATTTTGAAGCTTGAGCAGCGTGTGACTTGTCTGCGCCATTGTTCTCAGCTTCAATCTCCTCCAATGAACCACCGTCAAGGTTCAGAGTCAACTGAATCTTGGTCTCGTTGGTATCGCGGTTGATGACCGCACTGCGGACTTGCTTGTTGGCTGACATGGTGATTTTGTATGTGTTGTTGAATTGTGACTGGAATCGCTCTGCGAAAGCGGAATGACGAACATGGATATTTCCAAGAGCCGATGGTCAGCACGGAGATGCAAGATTGATAAGATAAAGACTTTCTTGGCGGCAAACTTCTCCCGCCTTGCAATCGCTATATCGCAACATTTCTGCACATTATAGAAACCACAGAATAAATCATGTCTACCAACGGAAATCACGAGATGGCTGATGCTGTTGTCGGCGCCGAGGTAGATGCTGCCGATGTTGAACTCACCGAGCCTCAGCGCATCAGAGTTGTAAGTATTTTATCTATGCTTTTTTCCATATAAATTCTTTTTCTTCTGCGCGAATGATTTGCAAAAATTCACTGCAACATGCTACGGACGAGTGAACACAAGCAAATCTAACAGAAACCAGCTTCCTGGATCAACCGATACTGCTGCTTCATTCGAATTCACCAAGGAAGACCACACTCTTGGAAACGCTTTGCGCTACATCATCATGAAGAAGTGAGAAGCTCCTCGATCTATTTCTAAGTTATATACTAATATCGCTACAGCCCTGACGTCGAATTCTGCGGTTACTCAATCCCTCATCCTTCAGAAGCAAAGATGAACCTACGCATTCAAACTTGGGGTATGGATGGACCTGATTATGATGAGATGCAGATTACTGACTATTTTACAGACGAAGTGAATGTCTACGATGTTCTGGAAAAGGGTCTCAATGATCTGATGGATCTTTGCGATGTGGTGGTCGACAAGTTCACCGTATCAAGAGATGCGTTCAATGCCAGCAAGGCAGCATAATAATCTGGTCGGGAAGCATGCATGTCACAGGCGTTTTTGAGCATATGGAGAAAATGGGGTTGCGGTTGAAATGGTATCATTACGGGAAGGCTGGGGAAAGTCAAAAGGCGCATCATGATTGTTTTGTTCTCTAGTTGCGTCCCTGGAGATAACAGCGTCAATACAAGAATCTGACATATGACTTGACTGCAAGGCAAGGCGGATCGTACCTCGAGGAAACCTTGGATGAAGTTCTTGGGCAATGCAGCCTTGGGGTCTTCCTCGGCGCGGAAGTACTTGAGGACGTGGGTGAGTTGCTTCCAGAAGTTGAGGGTTTCCTGAGTAGACAAATGGTCAACTTTGAGCTTGTCGGCATCAATGGGTGACAGCGCACCTGGTATTCCTGGTGAGAGTTGAAGAGGAGGACATCGACAGTCTTCAATTGCTGGACGTAACGGTGTCTTTCGAACTCCTGTCTCATCTTTGTGCGGATGGCCGAGACGGGCATGTTGAGCGAGTACATCTGTTGGATCTCGGGAGCCTGAGAGGAATCAGAGGGTTGATCGGACGGCGATTTGTCTTGTAGGGAGGCATCATACGGCGCGGACCCACTCGCGGTAGGACTTGAGGACTCTCTTCTGGGCATCGTTCCAGTTGACGGCTGTAGGAGGTGGGAGTCAGCGTGAGGGCGCAAGGGCGGAGGTGGGCATGTATGGCATACACGAGCGCGTCCTTTGGGCAAGGTAGGTGGGGTTGATCATCGTGTGTGGTGCGACGAGAGGACAAGAGTTCAATGGCGGACTCGAGAGCTTCTACAGACTGAGCGAGGCCATACCAGCCCGGCGCGAGACGCTGCCGGAGCGGAGGTCAGCAAGCCTTGGCACTACCCGAGCGCGTCACCGATCATCTTCTTTCTCTTTTCGGTCATTCTATCGCATTCGCCTTTTAACCCCCACACACGTCTTTGGTCATCTCAGCGTCCGGTTCCTTGTCGCCTTGATCGCAGTTGTCTCTCACAACTCGAAATGCCTCCGATTCGCAGCTCCAAGAATCGTAAGCCTCCGCCCGACGGCTTCGAAGACATCGAAGACACTCTGCTCGAATTCTCCAACAAGCTCAAGGACGCCGAGAATGCCTCGCACGAAGGAAAGAAGAAGCACGAAATGGTCTGGCCCGTCTTTCAGATCACTCATCAACGTACGTGAGCCAAACTCCTGCCAGGTCCGTCTCTAGTTTCTTGGCCCTTTGCTCAAGATAGAGGCTTGCCCAGCTCCTACAGTATATTGTCCACTACAAGTGCTGACTCTGCTTACCAGGCTCAAAATACATCTACGATCTCTACTACGAGAAGGAAGCCATCTCCAAACAGCTGTACGAGTGGCTGTTGAAGAACAACTATGCCGACAAGAACCTGATCGCCAAGTGGAAGAAGCAAGGCTATGAAAAGGTTTGCCGCATTTCTCAGCTCTCTTGGAAGTTCAGCTGCTGACTGCTGTTTTCTAGCTCTGTTGTCTCCGTTGCATTCAGACCAAGGAAACCAACTTCAACAGCACCTGCATCTGTCGCGTGCCTCGCAAGCAGCTCAAGGAGGATCAAGTCATTCAGTGTGTCAACTGCGGATGCCGAGGATGTGGAAGCAGCGACTAAACAACACGGATTCCGCATCGTCGCCAGCTACGATGTATAACGCGCAACATACTATCCCTTCGAGAAGAGCCCAAGCCCCAGCCTCTAGCATCACACTTCCGGCCGAGAAGCAGCGTGGATCAACGAGCAGTAGACATACCACGATATTACCATCAACCACCTCACATACTGGCCCACACAGAGGAATCACGGTGGACTCCTCATGCGCAAGAGACGCGTCCGGCCACTACAGACCAAATAGCTCTCAGATCACTAGGGCTAAGGCGTCACTAATGAGAAATGAAATTTCCGATATTCTAATCTAATTTCAGCTCTTGTCACTCAGGCAGTGAGCATTCTTGGAACAAATATCCTGTCGAGTACGTGTAGCGCACTACAAGAGCATGACCAACCTCACCGCTTGACCTAGCCTTCCAGTTTGCTCATCTCGGACATGGTTTCGCGAATCTTTTCCTGTACTGCTTCTGGTGCGGGTGGATATGGCTGGCGAGGTCTCAATTTGGCTTCCGCATCTTGTATGCCAGCCTTGGGTGCCGAGAACACACTCGCCGCATACTTTGTGCTTGCAATGCCTGCCTTGCAAGGTTCCTCCGCTAGACTGGCCACCCTGTGCAGTTTCAAGGCCTCTTCATGTTTTCCCTCGGTCCAGAGCTTGTAGATGCGGCTAATTGTCTTGGGAAAAACGTTTGCGAATGCTGCAATACATCCGGCGCTCCCAACACTCAATCCACCAATAAGGAAATCGGACTGTCCACCATAAACGCTGAATCGAGAAGCAGGAAGTTGTGCGGCTAGTCTTGTGATCTTTCCCACGCTACCGCAGGTCAACTTCACCCCAACGATGTTCGAATGTGCGTTCGCAAGCTCTGTGATTAGGGACGACGAAAGGTCCACGCCGTTGCAGACTCCTGGGAAGTTGTAGAGCACGATTGGCAGAGCCGAAGCTTTCGCGACTTGAGCGTAAAAGTTACGAACCACAACCTCCGTAGTTGCAGGACCGAAGTATCCAGGTGGCAGGACGAGGACATAGTCAGCTCCTGCATGAGCTGCATCCTCTATGTATTCCAGCACCTGTTTTGTTGAGTGACCACCCACTCCTGCCATGATGGGATATTCGGGCCCGACAGCCTCGCGCGCGCATTTCAGTAGCGAAGCACGCTCGTTTCGTGTGAGAAGAAATGTTTCGGCATTTGTGCCCAAGATGACAAGTCCTGTAAGGCCAGATTTCGATAGGTAGTTGTAGTATGCCTTCTGTGAGCTTAGATCGAGATCGTCTGTTGTTGGGTCGAAGAAAGTGATGGCCGGAGCCCAAACTCCTGGTGGTGGGACTTTGGACATTTCTTCGAGTGTGCGTATCGCTTGGACTTCACTGCTTAGGGAAACACTCAAGAAGTGCTGGTGTTGACAGGGCTCTATAAAAACATTACCCCGCTCGCCCTTGGCCTATGCCGCACGGCGGGTCTGATGAGGAAGGAACATCACTCGGGACGGCCAGGTGTTCGGAGAGGGACGGCTATCATCGGCATTTGTTTCTGGTCATCTTCCACGGTGTAGTACATATTCAAAGCGAAATACGAAAGCATCGCCATTCTCCTCCTGTTCGTTATCAAGTTATCTGTAACTTGAGCATGTGGCTATGTTCGAAGTATATCACACGTGCCAAGGCTCTGATTGATGCCTCGTATTTAACCGCTGCAGCCTTCCTCCCTGCTAGGCACCAGTTCACATACCTGACTTGACCAAAACGTATATCAAGGTTGACAAGACTCAGAAAGCCTCAAGATGGAACACTTGCGGAAAGCTGGTACAGATAATCATTTGTGATATCATGGTGTCTACCATCTAACTTGACCAGGACCGAATGAGCGTCGATGTATCGTCCGTCAAGCATTAGGCTACTACCGCACTTTGGTTGTGGGAGGATTTTACACTCTTGACAATTCATCCAGCAATTTCTCGCTGCAAAGCACACTTATCAAAGCGCTGAAATACTGTGTTGCTTTGCACCCAATCCTGTCTGCCTGTATTATTGGACAGGAAACAGAAGCCCCAGAATTCGCTAGGCCAACTGTTCTGGATCTGAATAACCATATTAACATCTTGGACACGCCGAACCTTGTCGATGAGAAGAGCTTGATCAAGCTTACCTTGGCTCAAACAAACGATCATGTTTTCACATGCTGCGACGAAGTTCCTCCATGGCGGATCACTGTATTGCCATTGCGAGCTGGAGAACGACCGGAGACCAGTAGATACCTCATCTTGTTCGGCTACTACCACTCACACGGCGATGGCAAATCAGGATTGGCTTTCCATAAAACTCTTCTTTCGGGATTGAAGCAGGCTCAAACTGTTGATTGTGCATACGACGATGATCCCAAGTTTGCCAGTCCGAGTACCCCTTTGCTGCCTACACTCGAGATGGCAGGAAGACTATCGATCTCCTGGAGCTATTTGCTGTCACCACTGCTCGGAGCATACTTACCAGCCTTCATCGCAAACCCACTCGGCATTCGTGCATCAGCAACACCAGAAGCCGATAATCAATGGGCAGGTAACAAGACATTCTTCGAACCAGAGAGTTACCAGACCCGCCTTGAAGTCGTCTCTATCGGACACAATCACGTCAAAAATGTTCTTCAGGAATGTCGAAAACACAACGTCAAGTTTACTGGTCTCCTTCATCAAGTCATAGTGCACGCTTTGAGCAAAGAGTTGCCTTCTGAAACGGCAGGATGTTTTGTCTCTCAGACTGCTGTTGACCTACGTTCGCATCTCAACGGTATCACTGATAATGACATGGCGCTATGTCCAACGGCATACTATGAGCTTTTCAAGAGAATATCGGATGATGATACATCTACAGAACCAATCCTGATGTCTGATGCTTTGTGGGACGCTGCACGCTGCACGACACAGGATCTGGCCAAATGTGCCGGTACTCTCAACGACCAGCCAGTCGGATTGCTCGCATACCTTCGCAACATGTATCCCTGGACAAAGGGCCAAGTCGGCAAACGGAGAGAATGTTCATACGAACTCAGCAACATCATGTCTTTTAATCCTGGATCCTTCGAACCAGAGAAGACGTGGAACATCGAGTCCATGATCTTCTCCCAACCAGCTAATGTAGCTTCTGGTTGTCTGAACTTCAATGTTGTCTCCAAATACCAGGGCGATCTTACGATAGTCATATCGTGGCAAGCGGGTGCTTTGGATGTCCAGGATGAGCAGGTATTCATAGAAAGAGTGGGCAAACGCATGACTATCTCTCTGGAATCGTTCAACAGAACCTAGCTTTGTTGTCGCCATAGTTGCAGAATTTCAGTGAGCCTGATCAACCTACAAACTGGAAGCTGTACAACCGGTGAAACTCATAACGCGAATGGGAGCTGTTGATCTTGAACACCCTTCAATCAAGAGCAAGTATTGCATAGTGAAAGCAACGGAAGCGAGGATAAGAGGTCAGAACCAGAACTGGCAGCAAGGCAGTGAACATTGTGGGCATGTCAACATTGATTGGGAAGAAGCTCGACACAGGACATCTGAGCCAACGGCTTCCATGTTCTCGTCTTTCTGTTCATTGAGATACTTGATACATAACGCTAGGGTATAATTGAATCTTTTATGCGAATCCGCAATCTTTTACAGCAACCTGTCCTTCAGACGTGCCTAATCGACCACTTCTCAGAGAGCCATCTTGTTCTCGAAATGGCTCGTCACTTCATCGACGACATCACCCTTCTTTGCAGCTGCCGGCAGCTTGATTCCCTTCTCCTGGCACCAAGCTTTGAGATTCGCAACGGTGAATTTGTTGATCTTGTTAGTCTCAAAAGCCTTGCGCATCTCTTCGTCGCTGATGCCATTGCTCGACTTGAAGGTCGCAGTCGTTTTGGACCTTTTACTGCTTTCATCCGCCGCTGTTGAGCCACGCTTAGTCGCACCTGTAGCAGTGTGACGACCAGCATTGGCTCTTTTCCAAATCTCGTATTGTTTTTCGAGCTCAGAGCCCCATTCGATGACATACTGGCCTGCCCGTTTGTCGATCTGGCGGTAACGCGGCAATGTCTTGTCCTCAGGCTTTTCTGGCAAGTCTTCTTCCAAAGCCAAAGCTTGCAATATTCGGTAAAACCATTGTAGAGATGGGTTGGGGTATTTCTTGGGTTCGTACACGGCCTTTGGCAACTGCAGCTGCTGAATCACATCCCTCATCTTATCAACTAATCCGTCCGGTGCCTGGGCCACTGTTGTGTCGGGTATCTGACGAACGTCGTCTGCGAAAGGAAGCACGTGAATCCACAGACCTGGTGGCATGACCTGCAATCCGTCCTCATCTAGCTTCTCTGCTCCTGGAATGACAGCAGCAAGTGTAGGTGTTGCGTTACGGCGAGGGATGTACCAAGCGAGACCCATCTTTTGGTCTTTGAGAAGCTTCTGTTGTAGAGCGGAGAAGACCCTTGTGCTGCCGATGATGTCTTCCTCTGATGGGTAGATGAAAGTAGAGGGACGATGGTTTGCCCAGATAGGTAGCATGCTCAGGGGCTTGAAGCCGATAATGCGAAGAATGGGATCGCCGAAGTGTTTGATCTCCGAGATCTCCTCGGGCGTGAAAGAAACAGTCTCGCCTCCAAACTTGTAAGCCTTTCGGATCTCGACTTTCTCGACTGATCTTGCCGTGTCCTCTGCCTGAAGAGTGGAAGAGCCGACAGCGAGCTGAGGCCTTTCTCCACCCATGTAAACATAACTGCTTCTGGCAGGTTCCTGACGTTTGATGATTATGTAACCTTTGATTGAGATTTTGAGACCCGGGCCAATCTCAAAGGGCATATTTGAGAATAAGGCACGTCGAGGAGCGGACCTTGAGTTTATGTTCGACAAAAGGGATTGTAGTAAGGTGAGACCATCGCCGCTGGCAGAGGCTCTAGAAGCCTTGGTCACAGGTGCAGGAGCATCAGGATCTGAGGGGATGGCGCTGTAGATGATGTCCTGTCTTGTGTGAGTTCGAACTTGGCAGAGCAGTCAAAGAGAGCACATACATTGTAGAAGATGGAGCGGTCAAAGACATGTTCTGGACTCGAGATAGGGAACAGTTCAATGACGACGCCCAGATCGTACAAATCCTTCGCTCGGACAGCAGCGGCAGACCTCAAGGCTTTGTCGTCGTTGTGAGGGGCGTCGTTGTCGGTGACCAAAAACAAGCGCCTTGACGAGAAGTTGGGAGCTTTTGTGGTGAAGATTTGATTTGCGCAGAACAAAACATTGGCCATGGACACGGGTTCATTCGAGGGCTGGAGAAGGTCGTTGGCCTGATCGTCATCGTTGACAAGGTCACGCAGACGTTTGATATCTCTGGCTCCAGGAACGTCCAGGTCGGTCAGGAGATAGCAGTGGGGATACGAGAGACCCTTGGAGGAAGCAGTTTCATCTTGGAAACGAGACTTTTGGGTGCCAAAGAGAAGGATTCCCATCATATCGTTAGGGTTGGAGATGATGCGTTGCTGCATCAGAGAATAGGCACATTTTAGAGCAGCAATTGTGGGAGTATCGCGATCGGCCTTCTTGGAATCCAGCTGAGGAGGCTTGGTGAGCATAGTCGAGCTGACATCGATAGCAAAGAGGACAGCATCTTTGATAGTTTTGTAGCCCTATAGTCATCAGTAGCTGTCTGTTTACACAGACAAGAATTAAGTTTAGTACCGTCTCATCAATGTCTTCTTCATCCTCTTCGTCCTCTTGACCGCGATTGTGATTTGAATAGTCAGCCATCGCGGCGTGAATTGAATGATCGAGAACAAAGGCTTATGAGATGGAAAAAGGCAATGGATGTTGATATTGAGCAGTGAAATCAAGTGGTAGGCAGACGCGGAGGGCGGGGCTACCGAGTAAGGAAAGCGCGTTGGTACCGCGACACTGGCGACATGCATGTGACATGCTCTAACTTAGCACTTTCATCTTGCACTTTCTGTTTGTCTCGGATTGACGTTTCGGTGTCGGCCACAAGCGAGGCCGCCATGGACACCTTCACCTTTGCGAGTGCCTCGGAGGTCAAGACCAGTGTCAGCGTCAAGGTGTGGTATCGCTTTACGGCTGCTCTCCACAAAAGCTAACCAGACCACTAACACTTCTGTAGAGGCCGTCTCGAGGGCCACGAGAAAGCTTTACCATACTCGACTCTGCTCCGCCAGCCCGAGTTGCGCCATCGGGGCTCTAATTTGAGGTTCGCCATTCCTGACCATCCTTAGACGCTTCCCAAGCTGAAGCCTGCCTAGTCCAACATCCGAGCTCTATGTCACCGCCCAAGTCTTCGCCGACAGCAAGCCTTTGACTGTACACGCCCAGACCCCATACAAAACCTTCAAGAACGCTCGTGCTTGGAATGAGTGGCTACGCCTCCCCATCGACTACGCCCTCCTCCCGCTCAATGCTCAGCTCGCAATCACTGTCTGGGACTTGTCACCTGCAGGCAATCATGGCGCAAGAGGTCATCACATCCCCTTTGGCGGAACAACAATACCGCTCTTTGACGACGACGGCACCTTGAGGAAAGGCAGGCAGAAGTGCCGCCTTTGGAGACACAAGCAGGCCGATGCCTTTTCCGATTCGACTACCCCATGGGCTCCATCTACCAGGCGCCGCCGCCGCAGTCATGATAACGTCCAACTCTTTGCTGACGACAAGCACAGCCAAAGGGCCGCCGAGCTGGAACGCTTACAAGGACTCTTGAAGAAGCACGAGATGGGGGAACTGTCTGAGCACAAATGGTTGGACCAGATGGTCTTTCGCCAGATTGAGCGAATGGAGAGAGCCAATATCCGTGACGACTCCAAGATACACGCTCAGCCAGCCCATCAGACCGGCGCCAATGGCCATACAGAAGACGACTCTGCAATCTTCTACCTCTATATCGAATTTCCCAGATTCGACCATCCGGTCGTGTTTACCGACCACGAATATCCGCCTCCCCCAGTCTCAAGTGCTCGCGTACGTGCTACTCCAGGCTCCGATGTTCGTCTGAAGCCGCCACCCGAGATTCACGTTGGCCCTGGCATCGACTCGAAGAATCCAGGTTATGGCGACGCTCACGCTCCTCATCTGATACGCATTTACGATCCTGAAGTTGGCTTCTATGACAACCCTGCTGAAATCAAGCACCGCAGCTTGGTGCGAAATCAACGCATTGGTATGCTCGATCGACACCTCAAGCCCAACCCGAAGACCAGAGATCAACTCAACCACATACTGTCGTACGGTCCCACTACGGATCTGAGCGCTGAGGAAAGAGACAAAGTCTTCAAGTTCAGGCACTACCTAACCCGTGATAAACGTGCTCTTACCAAGCTGATCAAGTCGACTTCCTGGAACGACGCAAACGAGGTGCGTCAAGTCATCCAACTGCTCCCTAAGTGGGAAGAGATTGACATTGACGACGCCCTCGAACTGCTTGGTCCATCATTCGACAACAAAGAGGTCCGCGCATACGCTGTCGATCGCTTGCGAAAGGCGGGAGATGAAGAGCTGCTCCTATATCTCCTACAGCTGGTTCAGGCTTTGAAGTTCGAGCCAGAGGTAAAATCGAACGCAAGTTTCGATCAGTACGACTCATCTCTAGCCAGTTTCCTGGTTGCTCGCTCCGCTGCCAACATCTTCCTCGGCAACTACTTGCATTGGTATCTCATGGTTGAGTTGGACGAAAGCTCGAACGATGCACAAGCAGCCACTTTCAAAAAGCTCTATGCTCGTGTATCATATGACTTCATGCAAGAACTTGAGAAAACGCCTGAAGGTCAAGCACGTCGCAAGACTCTGCTGCGCCAGGGTGAATTCATCACAATCTTGTCTCAACTTTGCGAAGATGCGCGGAACAAGAATGTCGATCGATTACGCAAAGTCGAGAAGCTCAAGAAAGCTCTCATGGACCCCAAGAATGACCTTGTCAAGATCGATCCACCTCTTCCGTTGCCTCTTGACCCCAACGTAGAGATTGTGGGCGCCGTGCCTGACAATGTGAATGTCTTCAAGTCGACTTTGTCCCCGCTATTGCTCCATTTCAGAACCACAAAAGGAGACATCTATCCATTCATCTTCAAAGTGGGCGACAACTTGCGTCAAGATCAACTTGTGATCCAAATCATCACTCTGATGGACCAACTACTATTGAAAGAGAACCTCAACCTCCAATTGTCACCGTATCGCATCCTAGCGACTGGCGCGCTTGCTGGTGCCGTTCAGTTCGTTTCGTCCAGTCCACTCTCCACAATCCTGGGCAATGCTAAATACCACAACTCTATCCTTGGCTACCTTCGCGAGCACAACCCGGATGGTGCAGCTCCTATGGGTGTCCGCAAAGAGGTGATGGATACTTATGTCAAATCATTGGCTGGCTACTGCGTTATTACGTACTTGTTGGGTGTGGGTGACCGTCACATGGACAACTTGCTTCTTGCTCCAGATGGCCACTTCTTCCACGCCGACTTTGGCTACATTCTAGGTCGCGATCCTAAACCTTTGGCGCCCAGCATGAGGCTCAGTGTCGAAATGATCGACGGTCTCGGTGGTAGTCCCGATCGAAACCCGAGCAATCCTGACAGTAGGTTCGGTGAATTCAAGCAGTACTGCTTCACTGCCTTCACCACGCTACGTCGCTCATCAAACCTCATACTCAACCTCTTTGCACTCATGCAGGATGCCAATATTCCTGACATCAAGCTCGCAGGTGATCAAGCTGTGAAGAAGGTCGAAGAGAGATTCTGTCTTCAACTTAGTGAAGAAGAAGCCATCACTTTCTTTGACAATCTCATCAGCAGATCGTTCGAGGCGTGGGGTCCAGTGCTCATTGATGGTATTCATGACTTTATGCAACGTATAAAGGCCTAATCACCTGCTTTGTTTGCTCCAAGGTAGTGGAGATGATGATGGAATGATTGATGACTCTCGGGTGTGTAAAGCATTCTGTATAAAAAGAATCTTGATACCTTGTTCTTTTTTTCTTCCTGTTTTGTGCTGTGCATCTCACAACGTCGGCATGCTGGTTTCCTCTGAGCTGTTTTCACTGATCTGCAACAAGAACACAAACAACAGGAAAACATTTTGCCCTCCAGTCTCAGAAAGAGCGGTCTACATCGATCCCGTCTGCCGGGTTCCTGCATCTAATAGTGTCCCATCTGCACGCCCTTCACCAAAGCCATGACTTTCCATGCTCTTACTCAAATCGGAAAATAAACAATTTCAAGAAAGGATAGAGGCTGTGGACAGAAGCCGGGTCAAATGTCTCGAAGCAAGCATGAGCAAATTTTGATGAAATATTTCTTGGATCTGTCTCTGCTAGTTTACATGTCTTCTGTGCCTTTTGGCTCTCTCTTGTTTCATCATTAGACAGATCCTTCCTTGCTTCTCGTCTTCTCATTCGACAGATATCTTCTTGCTTTCTTCTTGGGTGTGTTTGAAGTCGAGTCTTGTGAGCTTCATCTGATCCTTGATTGCTGCTGTGCTCGATTGACTTTGTTGTGAGACAGGGGTGGATGCGTTCGGCCGGAACGGTTTCGAGCAGTATGCGACCAGCTACGGTACCGCTTAAACGAGAGTGAGGTCCATAGTGAAGACATTGGGGTCCTCAGCAATGTTGAGGATGGCGCCGTGCTCTGCACCAATCTAAGAGACTGTAAGCAATGACTTCGAGAGCTCGAAGATCTTCCTGGTTGTTGAAGACCGTCATGCGTGTAGCTGCAGAGCTTCACTACACCACCAAATAGATCTGATTCGTTCAGGGTCTTAGAGGCGTCGCGTCGTGCAACTCGATAGCCACGCACACGACGCATTTCAAGCAACCAGAAAGAATATTTGACTTACCGAGGCGGGAGTGTTGCTGGGGAAGACGGTCTTTCCATTGAAGGTGAGGCGCTGAGCAGAGGCGTCAATGTTCCAGCGTTTCGCGTATAGATCAATGAAGTTCTTGAAAGGCATGGTATGGGTCATCTTGCAGTGCATCTCGCGTGAGATGTCGTCCTGTCCGAGGTATTTGACGATCAAGACGAAAGACTTTTCAGGGGCCTCAGTCTTCACACTCACGCCGTCCATCTCGACCCAGTCGTCGTCGATGTCGATGGTGTTGGCCATGTCTGAGTCCTGAATGGCCTTTAGGATGATATTGACTCCCATTCCGAGCTAGAAGTGGTTGTTAGCCATTTCGTCCTCCCGTCAGATGCCCTTAAAAGGTACCTACCTTCTCAGGAGTGTCTGTTTCACGAACACGCGTCTCGGCTTGGTCGCCCTGACAAGGTTTCTGGTGATAGAAGCTCACGGTGGCCTTGCATCCACGGTGTTCGGCCCAGACTTTCATGAGCTTACGAAACTTCGAATGAGACAACATGCTGAAGTAGGTTGCAGGATATGTTTTGCCGTCAATCTCACATTCCTGAACCTCAATGGCAACCTTTTCAGGTGTGTTATTCTCGGTCTCGCCACCTTCGCCGCCAATCTGTTCTGTCATGACCTCAATAATGTCTTCGTTCTCCATTTCCAACTAGACTGTAGTCAGTACGAGCACTGACAAACAAGACCAAGAAGTAGCTTACTGTAGCGACGGTGTCCTCGGGAACCACACGGGTGCCTTCGTAGTAGAAGCGCAGGGTTCCGACAGGGCGGCCCGTTCTGTCAGCATAGGCGTTCTGTACTTTCTCCATGCGAGTGTTGGATTTCACTCCAAAGGCAATCTGAGTGCCGCTCTGGTCCTTCAGGACGATCTGCACACGGTCGACTGCAGGATCAGCAGGAGCGGCGTTGACAGGGGTTCTAGGCTCCTCGGGGTTTTGAGGAGTGGTCTCGGCGCCATTGTTGGCAGGAGTGCTGGGAGTAGCCATGCGCGCATTGGTGCCGTCTGCAGCGGCAGATGGGCCGTTGGGGAGATCTGACATGCCGCGCTCAGTTGCAGAAGTAGTGTTGGCTTGAATGTCGGAAGCAGGTTCGTCTTCGACGGTGGGGCGAGGAGGCCAGGTGGGAGGTTGTTCGGTTCCTTCCATGGTTGAGTTGTTATGTGCGAAGAGACAAAGAAAGTGTGGAAAGACTGGGAAAGATGTAGAAGTAGAAGGGATAGAAGGGAAGGGAAGTGGAAAGGCGAGCTAGAAGTTGGAACCGAGAGTCTCACTCGTGTTGGAGAATGATGTCGTGGTTGGCTCGGAGAAAGCTCAGTGAGGTGATGACAATGAGGTGAAGCTGAGAGATTGCTGGCTTGACCGCAAACAATGCCGTTTGCTGTGTGTTTGTCAAGTGAATCTAGACCAGAACTGGGAGATGGAAGGACAAGCGACTGAGACAATTCTCGGTGGTTGCAATGCCAAAAGAAGTGGCCTGTTTGGGGGTTGTTGCAAGACACAGCACACCTAAAACTCAACAGTGTATAGTGAGAGCAGTTGAAGCATTCACTTTGAATGAGTTGGTCCGACATTGGATATCTTGGTCTCTGAATGACTATTCTGTGAGGTCGGATAGCAGCAGCATTTGGATGTGCATATCTCAGAATATTGTAAAGGTTCATAGACGTGCACATCAATTCACATAGGCACAAAGCTTCTCTTGTAGCTGCGCTGTCTTACAAGTTGTGACGATTTAAGGTGCAGCATGGGCACATATCTGCTGCACTAGAATCGAAATATCTGCCGAGCAACAATCTTGCAGAAGATGGGAGTGGAAGGAAGTGAGCTTGCATTTAGACGGAGTCACAGTAGATAGGGTTGCATGACGTCGCTCGGCGAAAAAGAAGACCAGCGGGACAACAACAACAAGACTCGCACAACCCTTCGCAAAAGTCACTCGCTCCACCAGAATACGGCACAACAACATGGCAGAGCTTCCATCACTGGTGCGCGTCAAGCGCAAGCGTGGCGAGGAGCCCACGGCCGACTTGTTCCTCGAAGAACGAACGCTGAAGAAGCAGCAAGTGTGGCAGTTCCGTCTGCAGCAGGCACACCCCTCGCAGCTACAATCTGACTCACCAAACGCATCCATTCCCTCCAGCGCCGCAGACCACCTCCACCAAGAGCAGCGCCAACAACTCCAGCAAGACGCTTTGGTCCGTCGCGAATTTCGCCTTGCCCGCCCAACACGTCCCCTCCACCGCCGCATTGAATCTGTCAAGAAGCGCAAAGCCCAATTGGATACCCATGGCATTCCCACCTTCGTCGAAGCTACCCCCAAGCGTCGTCGTGTCGGCCAAGAAGATGCTCCTCAGTCCGTGCTCGATACTCCCGTCTCCACGCCCAACACACTCAAGAGGCCCGGCGCAAGCTCCAGGCTAAAGAAACCCACTGCCGAAGCTCTCTTCCAGAGTCCTGCAAACCCTCCTCCGGATCGTCTGGCCGACGCCCTTCATCGCTTCGCTCTAGAGGAGGAGGCTCGCGAACAAGCCCGCGTAAAGCCAAAGGTCACATCGATTCCCAAGAAGCCCGTTCAAAGATATCGTGAACGTCATCCCGAGCAGTTCTCCACTCCGGCGCAAACTACCCACAAGACAGAAGAAGATGTCGACATGATGAGCGATGACGATGATTATGTCTACGATACATATGTCCGCACAAAAGACCCTGTGGTTCCCGCAAACCTCGAATCTGAAGACCCCTCCAACGTTCAGGTGGGCTACATTGTCATCTCTGAAGAAGACCAGCCTCTGTGGGAGACGTACTTCGAAGACGAGGCCGAGACCGACAAAGAGTTCGAGACTGATGACGAGGACGAGAACGGTAAACATCTGACCCGCCCACCCAAATGTAGCAATTCCTATACTGACGCATGACCCCACCTTCAGCCGAAGGTTATTATGCCGCAGATTATCCAGAGGACGAGGTTGCTTCTGACGATGAGTACGACCGAGGCGCATACGGCTATCGTCATGGAGGTTCCGATGATGAACAGTGGGAGTCGGATCCAGAAGAGTGGAGTGATGGCGATGAGACAATGCAGAACCCCTGGAAGAGATATCCCTGGATGCGCTCTTCCCACGGAGCTGGAGATGAGCAAAACGACGAAGAACTCTGAAAACTCTACTTCATCTCGGCGCAGCTGACGACTGATTCGACTGCAACCACTCAAGATACCCCACTCTTTTGAGGAACCCCTGATCGAAACCGCGCGCCCGTTGCCGAATCATGTCCTTTCCCTCCTCGGATATCTCTTGCGAAGACTTGTTCACTGGCGGAAGACCCCATTTGCTCCTGATGCGGTAGTAAACGGCTGTCAATCCATCTTTCGCACGATGCTGACCAAACACTTCTTCGAACGAGCGTTCGATTTGGTTCCAATCCTTTTCTTTGCCTACTCGGACGTACATGATATAGAATTGCGCCTGGTCCGAGTATGGCTCACGCTTTTCCCGAGGCGTCCTTTCGAATGCGCTTTCAGATGCCGTTGGGCTTAGAACATGGGAAGGTGCTGGTTGCAAGTGGTGTGTTTGCACTGATAGCTGGCCCCTCTGTGGTGTCAAGAGGTTGTCTATCGACATGATCTCTCTACAACGATCGCTTCGACTCGACTGTTGTTGGTGATGGTAATGGTGGCCGCCGACTGTAGTCATCTTAGAAGAGTGATACATGGTGTGGAAAGTTGCAGATACGCTGAAGGAAGAGCGTAGCGACAAAGGACACAGTTCACAGCGCAATAGGTTTATGAGAAATGTATCCAAGTGGTGGGTGGTAGGCAGCTTTTTTAATATGCCTGCTGGACATCTACAGTGGTGCAAGGCATGATCAGTACACCAAGCCGAGTCCTGACGTGTCACATTTCTACGCTTCTTGACTCTTGGGGCTCGTTGCTTGTCACAAGTCTGCATGCGTGATTGTGTTGCTTTCCTCGAGGTCGAAGCGGAAGAAAGATGTGTTTGACAGGCCGTCCCCACCCGCTCCAAACACATCTCGGACACACCGCCAATTTCAAATGCACGCTTCAAGTCTTGCAATCGACTCTATGGGCGTACACGACGAGGCGGTCACTGGAAGACAGGAGGGAGGAAGGACGGCTGCCGTTGCTTGCTACTCATGCTGCACTCTGTTTGTTGTCGGCGTCGGCGTCATCATCGTCAGCAATTGCCAGCCAAACGCCTTGTTTTCCTAGGCCTGTCGATTCATGGCAATGCACGCTGCCGGTGCAGGATCAATCCCCCATATCAGTGTTTCGCCCAATAGGACATCGCGCATCTTGGGCTGGTCGAGGTTGCGTGGTGTCGCCCCACAACTTGGAGGCTTGCTTGATCCATTCCAGAGAGGCCTGGGAGGAGACGACCAACAACGCCTGTTGTGCAACGCTGAATGTCTGCGGCCAGATCCACACACAACGCCTCCCTGCGGCGCCTAAACAATCACCACCAGCTCACAGCATATCGACTTGCAACCCGACAGTGTGGCACATACGCAGTAGGTCGAAGGCTAAGAACTACCGGCAGCAGAGTGAGACCCGGCTATGCGGGCAACACCAAACTCATGGCAATTTCCTGTTCTCCTCTTTGCAAGATAAGTACGATTGATTAGAGACGCCCAGTCCTTGGATCCAGGGCAGGTCAAGGCGGTACCTTCTGACCTCTTATATTCCTCTGGTTATCAACAGCGAGATCGTAGGTGCGGATCGGGTATCATTGTAGACCAGCCGCAGGCCCCCGTCGATCCCAGCGATCTGGATCAGAACACCAAGTTTGACGTGCTTGGTTGAGCATGGATGCCTGCTACAAATTACAATGCAAGGTGAGGTGCTTCCACACGGTCTAGTGGAGAGAGCTCCGAAGTTAATCTGTCGAGACAAACACTAACCTATTGCAGTACTTCTCGACCAAATCAACCTCGAACTGTCCTAGCGACTGATTCGACGAATGCACGCTTGACGTGCGCAATCTTATCTGCTTTATTATTTTCAATATATATCCTTGTGAAGTTCTGTAACACATGAGCTGTATAATACTCAAGTAAGTGTGTCGCGCATGATGATAGTCTAATCTTCAATGTTCATACGTCTGATCCAGGACCATTACCGGAGCTCGCGACAATCGGGCCTCTGCTCACTGCTTCAAGAAATCGCCGCAGCGGTATCGCCCAAGGACCGATGCTTGTCACTTATAGCCTCCCCATGTTCAAAAGTATGTAATTTCCATCATACTCCGACTACAACACAGAGTAAGGTACACGCTTTGAAAAGGCACAATCTCATTCGGAGACAAATGCTGTCCATAGAGGGTCCATATTTTGGTGGCTTCTCAGTGGGGACTGTCCAGTTTCCTGGTAGTATCATGCATTTCTACAGCTATACGCGTTACATACTTTTGAACAAGTGGGGGAGGGATGGCCCAATGACTGCATGATTCAATACCCTGCCGATAACGACTTCTACAGCCACAACATCTTCGTCTGCACTCGAAAGGACGTAAGCCACATGGAGAACTGAATCCGTGTCCCCTAGTCGCCCGCTCAAAGCGCTGGTACCGACATATCTCCGAATGATCGTTTTTGAGCTCGCATATCGGACAATACGTGTGCAATACCTGCCACTACAGACCAAGTCACTTGCCTCAGTGTCGTTTGGTCTGAATACAACCAATCATGGCTCGAAGCATTGATCTCAATGTAATCATTGTGGTTGATGTGGTTGCGCTTTTGATTTGGGCCAGAATGCATCAATAGGAGGTATCGCCGAAAACCGCATACAACAGTACAGATATCAGGTCGTCTTGTTACACTGCCGCTATGATCACACGTAACCAAACCTTGCACATGTTACCTACCGCGACCACCGGTGTACACTCAGCTACAATTTATCGACTTTCCCTGGAACACTTATACCCTCTGACTGCCCCATAGCGATAGATGCCTAATTCAGGCCGCCATGGCCGCGAGCACGACGTACTTTCAAAGGGTTTACAAGGTAGTAGTACCAAAGAAGAGTCTAGGTGATTGAGGAAGAACCTTCACTGGTTGCGAGGATGGTCGTCATAAACAAATTACTACAAGGAGTGGCTCATTCCGGTTCAGGTAACTCTCAAGGCATTTCCGATCGAATGAGCTTCCATCTATTTGCCCATTTCGGCCGTTGTCGATCGTGGAAACAAGAGCAAGAGATTTGACTGCTCGCTCAATGTTTCACAACCTAGCAGAGTCGTCATGTTGTTTGTCTTGAACGGAGTTGCCTCCATTGTTCATCTCTACTGCCCTGCTCTATCATCAGCACTCAATGGTCTAGCTCGGTAACGCGCTTGCTTAGTACCATACAGCTAAGTTCATGGTAAGTACATAAACTCCTAGTTCTCTTCTTGTTCGTCGCAGCTGATGCTATATTCGTAAGACCGAAACCCTTCCAATGAACGGCCTACAACGATGTGAACGTGAGAAGCAGCACAAATAACAGCCAAAGACTCGCGACACATGGCAGTAAGGCTCCGATTTTGAGTAGACTTGTTCTCTGAGCTCTAGTGATGTTGCATCCTCCTATCATAGCACTTAACCAGATTTGGTATTCGCACAAGCATTGTTCGTGCTGCAAGCAAGTCGGAACGAATTAAATTGATCATTAACAGCCACCTTCCGGCATGTATTCAGATGCCAATTATCCCTGCTAGCAACTTCACGGAAGAGGGGCTGGAGAGAAGATGTGTATCCTCCCCGTGTGCTAAAGACAGTCACAATCTTGCAATTGACGCCTTCTCCATCTCGAGATATAAGGTGTTATAAGCTATCGAAATGCACGGTCACAACTCGAAAAATGAGCTTGGCCACTGAGATAGCTTTCAATGCGGTTCTCTCTATGGAAACCACATTCTTTATAAAAGTATTGTGCATTTCTATAGCTACATTGTGACTGGCTTTCGCGGATAGAGATAGGCAAACTTTGGAGATCATGTCCCAAATAGGAAGCTGCTGAACAGCCATCCCCGCTCGTTACTCCACGGCCTACCAGACCCCTACCCCAAGGACAGCCGTCCGTTGCATAATACAGATAACAGCACAGATAAGTAACCTGGTATAATACTAGGACAGATGTGTGAATTGACCTGTCTTCAACAGACTGACATCCAGAGACAAAACCCCCCCTTCGACTAAATCAAGCTTTCAGTATAGTTACTTTGGACGTACTACATTATCATGGGCAAAGGGCGCAAAACCATCATTGGCAATGCCGACAACTTCTGGCTGCACTCTTCAAAGGAAAACAGCTTTGATCTCACGCACCCACAATCGCCCTCCAGCGAAGCAATCTCACCACGACTCGACTTGACCACCTCAACTACACCCATCACTCTGGATCCACAGAAGACAGCCCTCGTCATCATTGACATGCAGAATTTCTTCCTATCAGAAGGATTCGGGAGGAAGAAAGGTGCTGGTCACGATGCAGCCAAAAACTTGGAGCAATACGCCATCCCTGCAGCGAGGAAGGCGGGCATGCAAGTCATATGGCTGAATTGGGGGCTGACAGATGAAGACATTGACGCTATGCCACCTGCAATCAAACGCGCTTTCGGATTCGAGGTCCTTGTAGATGACGGGGATGAAGAAGTCGAAGCCGAGACAGCCGACGGAGACGTCTTCCGAGACCGAACCGAAGAAGCAAGTACCCCAAAAGTCAAGCCTCAGGACACTGTCGTGTTAGAGAATGGCAAGGATAAACGCATCTACAAGGGTCTTGGAGCTTGGTGCGGAGAGTTGAAGCTTGCAGACGGTACAACTGTTGATGCAGGGCGTCTGCTCATGCGTGATGCCTGGAACTCTGCTCTATACCCTCCTCTCGACACCTTGTACGCTGAAGGTCTTAGTCTGCCTTCTAAACCTGATGTCTGGATTCACAAGGACCGCATGAGCGGTATGTGGGGTGCTCGCACCGACTGCGAGGACTTCTTGAAAGAGAAAGGAATACGCAGCTTGCTCTTCGCCGGAGTCAACACCGACCAATGCGTTAGTGGGACATTTACAGATGCATTCAGCAAGGGCTATGATTGTGTGATGCTCAGGGACGCATGCGGTACTACAAGCCCAGAATTCTCGCAGCAGTGCATTGAGTTCAATGCAGCGAAGAGCTGGGGGTTCGTAGCAACGTGTGAGGACCTAGCGAGAGGTGTGGAAAAGATGGCCGCCAAATAGCTTGTCGATTGGAAGCTACTGGATGTGGCGTGATAAAGGATGGTCTGATCAACCAAATCGCGTCCCTGCAGTATCTTGCAGCAGGTCAAATCGACTTGCATGGCATCACTGTAACCAGCTGCAAGCCATGTTCATGCCAGGCGCACTCTCATCGTCCAGATCCTTATTTGTCAACTCCATACCAATGAAATATTCAAATTCTTGGGTTGCTGACAGGAGGTCATAGTTCTCATGTCGTTTATTTTTTGCTTCCCACTAAGTAAGAGATTCATGGTCTTGTGATACAAAGTGCTCTCCTGTGCGGGATCTAGACCCAGCATTATCTGCTTGTCCGTGATCCAGCTAGCGTGATCCGGGCGTATCAGAGGGAAATGCCTGGCTGAGCGATTGCCAAATAGAGTACTGATCTGGGGATCATCAGGAGTTTGCTCCGGCGACATCTGATAGGCAAGAGTGAGTAGCACATCGACACAACTGGAAGAGGTTTGTGTCGACGGCGGAGTCGATTCCGCCGGTAGAGACCGGTGTTTCCGTTGCACGTATACACGTGCTACTCGACGTGGAAATCCGGAACTCCAGCTGGCCAACAGTTCTTTGTCCCAGAGGACATCGAGGATGGGAGAAACAACAATCGTGAGAGCTGAGGCAAGCCGAAAAGCTGCCACAGAAATCGTTGGTGACTCCAGGGCTTTGTTCACTAAGGCTGCATCACCGAGTGGAAAGCAGAACCGCCGATGGAGGTGCGAGGATGCTGAGTTTGTACCTGCTGATGCGAAGAGAGTCTTTGTGTTGGACTCAAAGCATACGATAGTGTATTGACACGATATCATACCTCGTCAGACTATTGCTTGCATGAGCGATGAGCTGTCTTTGTATGATCTACCTACGCCTTTGCAGCAAAGAAACTGATCAGACTGCCGAATGCTAGACCAGCCACCAGACACAAGCCCATGAACCCACCCGAAGCCTCACGTTCCTCTGGGTCAACCCACTCGGCAGCCCCCATCATACACATACTGCCAAGATAGCCATTTGATATGCCAAAAAGCAACTGTACAACGACCAAGTAGAAAACGTCGCTGTCAATCACAGCCCCTTGGCCACGAATATTGCAGAGATGATACAACGGGATGAAGCCCACACGGGCGATAGATAGTATAAGGATAAGCTTTGGTCGGTGGATCAGAGAGAGGCGTGGCACAGCGGGCAGCAGGCGACCCAATAGATCACCGGCATTCCAGAACAGAAAGGCCAGAGGAATAAAAGAAGGGGCTTGGAAGATTCGAGAGGTCGAGTGCGTTGCGTTGACGCTCAAGATGCGTTGAGTATAGACTGGGAACATCATGGTAACAGTAAATGTCAAGAAGACAGCAGCTGCAAGCCAGCGCAGCTTGCGGAAGAGTAGGCCGAGTGGCACTGTGTGTCTCTTAGGCTGATCTACGCTGTCAAGACTGGAGGTCATGTCTTGGTGAGCGGCAGCTTTCTTGGCGTTGTGTTTCTGAACGAGGAAGAAGAAAGCGGCAAGAGTAGAGGCACAAATGACGGTGGCAGTAAGGAAGTATGCAAAGGCGGCTGTTCCAGGAACTGGTGGAGGAGCTCCAGGTGCGTCGTCGGTCGGCTCGTCAGGCTGCGAATTTGGGACTGAGAGTACCGAGACGATCTGAGCAATGCAAGGAAGCACGCCAGCAACACCTTGGCCAGCCATGATAGCCTGAGTGTAGCGTGGTTGAGCGAAGCCAGAGACAAAGGCAAAGACACCGTTCTGGCACAATCCAGCGGCCAGACTGGTGACGAAGACGATGAAGATGAGGAATGCGAAGTAGGCAGTTGGGCTAACGCCGAGAGCAAACCATGTCGAGAGAGCAAGCAATGCAAAAGCGACGAGGTTGATCAAGAGGGACATGACGATACGGCGAGGGTAGGAAGCGCGGGCCTGCATGTTGCTGAGGACGAGCATGCTGCCCAGGTTTGTGATGCTTGACACGGCCAACTCGGAGGGCTGGAAGTTGTCCAAGAGGCGGTCGCTGGATGCGAAGCGGCTTTGGAAGTAGGGGCCAGCCGCGAGTAGCATGTTCCACGCCCACAGCATGGCCACGCCTAGCAGCAGGAAGATGGAGTATTCGGTCCACGAGAAGGACGTCGATTCGCGCAGCTCCTGTCTCTCTTGTTCCTCGCCCACCGAGTCTCCTTCGATGGGCTCATAATCCTGCTCTTGCTGCCACATCTTGCGGATGCGCTCCATGACTGCTTGTTGCCGGTGTCGACCTTGTACTTGGATAACGAGGGTACTGGCGTAGAGGCGCAATTATCAGTCCATCGTGACCGATAAGTCGGTCAACAAGTCACGTCTTCGACCTTGATGTAATGCAACAATGCCAAGCATGCACAAAGCGCACACATGAACATGCATATCTATGCAAATACATAACATCTCCTTCTCGACTTGCATGTCAAGACTGGCTTCCGGCAGTCTCGATTTTCATCTTCCTTATCAGACTGTCTGCATAGTTTAACAACACTTGTTCTGATTCGAATACGGCAATTGCGAGACTTTATGCAAAGCAGTCGACTTGTGCGACCTGCCTTCCCACGCCAATTTGCTCTCTTTATCTAACAGAGGAGAAGCCATGGCACCGGGTTTGTGAGTCAGTCGTCTGTATTATTGTTCATGAACTATCAACCCTTCATCCAGATTGCCCTCAATAATGGCTTTTCCGACGCTCTTCTCACATGGTGATAACTTCCGTTCCTCTTAGCGCTATCAGTGTCGTGTACATAGCACGACCACCTCCAAAGTTCGCATGAAGGACCATGTGTCTGTTGTCACCCCATACCGACATGCCGCCAGGAGCCTTGAGTCCGTTTCCGTCTCCCGTCCTGAAGAGTGGGCTACTTGCGCGTGTGTACGGTCCTGTGAGGTTGGTCGCTGTTGCGTAGGAGACCGTATATCCTGAAGTGGCAAAGCAACCGCTGCTGAAGAAGAGGAAATAGACGCCAGCGCGAGAACGGGTCAAGACCGGAGCCTCCAGAATTCCTTGATCCGCCGCACCGTCATTGTCTAGGAGAGCAACGGCGTTCTCAGTAAATGTGTAGCCATCAGCAGCCACCGGTTGAAGCATCAGTGGCGTGCCTACGATGGGTGCGACGGTGTTACCGCAAGCACCTCCATGTCCGATAGAGTTCCCGCTTCAAGCGAAGGTACAGTTAGCAAGATATCAAATGTTGGTTGTGAGAACACCACGATTCAGCTGAACGAATGTCCTCAGCTCTACGAGATGCCGTCCCGGACGGCGTTTCATTGGAAGACACATTCCAGAGACTGCTCGTGCAGGCTGAAACAAACGTCTGTACTAGTCGTGGTGTTCGTACCTTCAATTTACGTACTCAACTTTATACACGACATATCTTTTGCCATTCCTGTCCTTGAATCCAGAGGCATCGATGGCGCCTCCTCTGGACAGAGGACAGAACAACGCATCAGCCAGACCTGTATATGGACCCAGGATTGTTGGCGAAGTGGCAGCGCCAACGCAATGTTTCGATCCATCCGGTCTGGCGGCAGCAGTAGCCGAGTAATACATGATGAAGGAACCATCATCCTGAAGACAATTAGTCAGTCGGGACTTGTCAGTAGACGTACAAGGCTCACCAATTGTTGGACGTCTGGGGCCCAAGTCAGATAATTTGCCATCCGCACCCAAGCAGGAAGAACGGGTAGTGCATCGAACTGCGAACCGTCTGCATTTCTCACTACCGTCCAATCTTCAAAGTTCACAGACTGAGCCACTTGGATCTTGATATCTGTGCCTCGAGTATGGGTAGCGAATGCATACCATGTGCCGTTGACTTTGACGATACTCGGATCCGGAAAGTTGGCTGTGATGGCTAGGTCGATGGTCGCTCGCTTCGACAGCGATATTTGGTGATCACATCTGACGAAACCAAAGACCGCAAACAGTATCCATATTAAAGCATATGCCGGATTTCGGAACATGTTCGTGGTCGACACAAAAAGTAGGAATTGTTAGCAGGGAGGGGCCATGTCCACACAAATACTGTAGCAACGGCAAATGTTACGACAAACGGGCGACCGTTATGGAGTTGGGCTAGATTTTTATCCTAATAGAGCTGAACAACGTCTGGAAAATTGCAGCTCTATCTTGCTGAATGAGGCTCCAAGGCGAACTTGATCGAAATCGTCGCGAGTAGTACCTGTGGCAAGCAGAAATTCGTGGACAGTCCCAAAGAAGACTCAGGTGCGCGGCAAGCCAGTAATACATACCTTGGGGCATACTAGTCATTGCGGTCAGAAAGGTTACCGGCCAAGGTATCTCACAGTACATATGCACTGCCATGAATAAGGCGCTGCCAAGCTGATGCGACCCGGATGGGAGGTCGCGATGTGTTGTGTGTAGAGACCATGCTCACAACCTCGATTACTGGCTGTCGCAGTCTAGCAGAACTTACTTAGCGTAAGTGTGTCGGTAAACATCCGAGAAAACGTGAAGCTGGCCCCCGATATACTGTTGCAAGAGTATGGTGAAATGATACCTGTACAGAGCCAGGAAGCAAAGGGTGAGAGAAAGGGTTTGGCTGTGGCAGCGGCTAGCCAAGGCTACCATCATCACCGAATACGATAAAAAGCTTCTTGCTCGCGAATCAACCTTCACGGTCATACTACAATAGTAAGACGGGTGTTATAAATTAATCGTGATGGAGATGAGTGAATTCGAAAGGCTTTGTCTATCACCTAGGCTTGGACCGAAGCCACGTATTCTGGAGGCTTGACGGCCTCCTGGACTGACCAGTTAGCCGACCAGTGACCTTGGGTCGGTACAAGGCAAAGTGAAAATGAGCACATGCGAAGAACCCGCATGCGTATAACTTTCCCCATCATCTGTTATGCACACTTTGAAAAGTGTCGCAAAAGCGATTTGTGGATATTTACTAGGTATGAGGGCAAGTAAATGATCATCTGACAAGGTGATGAACGCGTTGAGCCGAGGCCAGTCAAATTAGCTGGCGAGAGGTTCACATCTTTGCAGAGGGAGTTTTTGAGGTCAGACGCGTTCATCTGCACGCGATAGGTATTCGGCTGTCATGTCAAAGCTTCTGCTGATCAATTTTTCTGGTCACGAGCTGTGCGATGATCATCGAAAAGAATCTGGGCTTCTGAGACCTCGCTTTGAACGTTCCTGGTTGCCGGTCTCTGTTTCATCGGATTTAGCATGCCGACACAAGGACTTTTGAGTCGTAAACTGCATGGGTAAGACAATCCTTCAAGCCAGAACCAAAGGTCACCGAGTGACCTTAGTCATGAAAGACAAACCGCTGCCCATTGCTGGCATAGCTCATTGTGGTGTGAAATTCGTTTGTCGACAACGTTGGCATGGAAGGCCACTAGAATCGCGACATGGCGTTCATTAAGGATGTACCCTGACTCAACTCCAGCCATGCCCATCCTCGTGGCAAAGTATAAACCGCACCGCGCTTTCTGTCGGCTCGCAAAATGTACGTGTGCCTATCCCTCGCCCGCAGCCCGTCCAATCTCATGGCTGATGAAAAAGCGCCATCGCTTACTGGATCCACAGAACTTCAGCCTCGAGTAGTCATTGCCGAACGACTCTCCAATAGCATCATGCATTGCTCCATAGGGCGGCCTCCAGATGGGGTAAGGCATGGGGAGAATCCCCTTGACATGGTCATCTCGCGATCGACGCGTGGATCTCCACATGGGTTAGTTCATATTGCTCGCTGGTCCCCACGATCCTTCGGCGAATATGCCCTAATATCTTCTTGCAAAGTCTTGTAGCTATTCTACCTCAAGGTTCTTATTCTTGAGGTGCGCTTGTCCTGGGCCTCGCCAGTCTCGTTTCTCTCCTTTGTCCTTTTCTGTGTCCGCATACCATCGAGGAAGCGTTAAGGTTGATCCACATCGCTCTATATCATCAATATACTCTCCTTGTCCGCTTTTTCAAAGCTGAGACAAGAAGCATGGGTCTCATCGAGAAGCCCAGCGATCCGCATGGGTTGACGCTCGAAGCATGGGCTCAGGTAAGTAAGAGCACGAAGGGCGGATAGACAATATGGCTAAATCGGTTTCAAGGGCCTAATGTTTGGAAGCCTGATGACCATGGCGTGTATCACGATTGCGAATATGCGGAAAAGAGTCGTGCTCCACCACCTCATTCTCATAGAGGTCCGTATACCATACATCCCCACATCCTCTGCCCCATGTTCCCCAGGCTGGAGATGAGCTCTGTGCGTCTGTCTCTCTCGGTCCTATTGCGGTGCTATACGTCTCGACTCGCGGCCTCTCATTATTGCTAAGCTCCTTGTCGTTACTGCAACCCGAGCACTAAGACGTTTTGCTGACACGGTGGCCTTGACAGTTGATCTTTGGTTTGTTTCAAGGAACATTCATCTTCCCTGACCCACCATACTATGGATGGTATGAATCTGTAGGAGCTTTGTTCCTCAATATCAGTTGGAGTCTCCACAATGTCATCTCATGGATGAAGAACAAGCCTTTCCTGAGCCGGAAGATGTCCATGATCTATATCGGCACTGTCATCTTGGTGCAGCCTTACTGGATTGCCGAAATTGTTGCGAACTTTCTTTACTTCAACAATATCAACCATAAGGTCTTTGAACATACTCGACCTTTCGAGGCATTGTTTAGGTGCGCAGATATCTACATCTTGTAAAACTAATCAGCCACTAACCAAATCGCAGAGACCCTTGGTGGATCTTTACCATCATAAATCTTGTTTACAATATTAAGAAAAGATACGCTTTCGGCTTCATCGAGCTCGTCCGCATCTCTCCTCGCTTCGGCGTTCTTCTCGTGGTAATGACCCTTTCGGTCTTGTTCCTTTTTGTCGATATCCTTAGCGTCACCCACGTAATTTCCAGCAAAGGATTACCTGATGGCATCAACCCATTCTGGAAACTCTCGTTTATTTTCAAATGTATGACCGACACGGTCATCCTGGACGACTTCAAGACAGCCCTGGACAAAATGAAAGACTACAGACTCAGAAGGGTCACGAGTTATGTGGACAACTATGACAACGCCGAAAGAGGATCCACCGAACCCATCACTGTTCGTACAACTGTCACACAACACGAGCATTATGAGAACAGGATGAGGAATTTCGACGACATTAGTATGGCTGGGAAGGACTGGGCGACTCGTTCTCATATTGAACAAGTTGAGCTCGAAGAAGTCACACCGCCACCAACGGTTCGAACACAGATCGGTTAGGCTTGTTCGTTCTTTCCTTTGTATTCTAATTCTCACATGCATCGACCTCTCCACATCAACTCCTACCAAAAATCAAGAGACTTTCAATTCAATTTCGTCCGCTTCCCCACATCCACCTTCCACGCGCTATACACCTAAACTACCAGAGTTGCTGCCATCATAACAACAGCGACACACAGAACCCACATACCAGAAGCTCCTAGATTCACCATGGTAGCAGTCGCCGCACTTTCGAAGCGACGTACATGCCCATTACTACTGCGAGGCGGGCTGTGGTCGCCTGATGGGTCGTACATTCCAGTACCTGTAGGTGTTGGATAGGACTCTGCGCCTGTAGCATAGCCAACTGTGTTGGTAGCAGTCGACAGTACGTACGTCACCGAAGTTGACAGTCGACCCTCGACCTTGTCTAGTTGGGCTTCAGCTCTGAGATCGTTGTTCACGGCCTTTTCCAAACCATCTGCGCCAGCTTCGACCGGAACCACGTCTGACGAATTGGCTCCAAGGTTGGCTTGTGCCAACGACACTTGCCCGTTATCCAGATCAAATACCCAGTATCCAGCTCGTATGACTGAGCTTGATGTGATAAGGTCTGTCCCATACTGTGGTACGACTCGAAGCCAACACATCGGTCGGCCGGAAGCATCAGTCGCCGCACTTCCGTCTTGTGTCGTGATCTGAGAGAACAAATCGGCTAACTCAAGGCGCAGTACAGCCGTGTTGCTTCCATTGCCAGCAAAAGTCACCTCAAAGTGGGTTGTGTTGGCGATGCCGCGAGCCACTTCACTACAAGCTTTGACATGGCATGCTTTAGGAACTCCGGGCCAGAATCCTGTTGAAGGCTCGGATCCTGCATACCGAACGACCTCGAGGTATGCGTCGATCGGCAATTGCCAATCAGGGGTTCCCGTGTCTATTAAAGTTGTAAACTTCTTGTCGTTGGTAGAGCGGACAATGGTCTGTTCTGATTCGTTGTAGGGCTTGATCTTAACTTCCTCGAGATATAGGTCGATGTTATCGACCTTATGGCGTGAACGCAGCAAATTAAGCGTGGTCAGTTGGCCCTTATATTTCTTGGTGTCGACTCCACCGAACAAGATCGAGCCATATTGGTCCAACGTATTAAGGTAGATACTGTAGAGGCGTGAGGAAATGGCACCGCTTTGCACAAGCCCTTCCACGAAAGTTGGCGGTGTTGCCATTTTATGATGCTTTCTATGCAAGATGTTACTGGGGTAACCAAGGCCCATGATCCCTGTGTAAGGCTTAAAGCGCTCCTTCAGTTTGGTAGCAAGCCCAAATGTAAGTTTTTGTACAATAAGATCATCTGTAAACATGTTAGTAAAAATCCCTTAGGACGTACACTGCAGGCATTCAACCCTAGGATAGACTTTGACATACTTATCTGGACAGCATCTCTGACATAGTCGCCTCTGAACCATTCAGTACCTAACATAAAATTGACCTTGAAAGCTTCAGGGTCGATCATCTCAAATGTTGACGACTTTGACGAGTCGAAGGTACCACCAACACAGTCAGAGGTGTTACAGAAAGAGGCGTTGGACGCCAGCAAAGACACGTCGGACGCGAAGAGAAAAGTATTGCTGCTTCCGGTGTCGACGATAAGTGTCTGTGGCTGCCCAGGGGTACCAACGGTGAGATTGACGAAGTACTCAAGGCCCTCTGTATTGCCCACACTACTCATCAAGGCAAGTTCGACGGTCTTTGGACGGCTGGCTGCTGCTCTTGCATAGCAGAACAGCAGAGAGAGAGAGATGAAGAATCTCATGAGGAACTGCATGGTTCTTTGTGAGTGAATCGTCGTAGGTCAGTTTCCAGAATTCAAAGTTCGTGAGGACAAAAGTTAAAGAGGAAAGATGGCCGAGAGCCCAATATATATTGAGCTTTGGTTACAGTATTACTCGGCGTAAGATTGGTTGTTATAGTCATAGCAGCCATGACTCACTATTTCCAGTCACAAGTAGCCAGAATACAGTTTTAGGCTAGTATATTGCTGAATCCTCTTGAAGAGTTCAGATCTAGTGCTTCAAGTGGTCTTGGTTTGAGGTCTATCTTGGCAGGGTTATCATGTTCGCGTTCTTGCAGTGCAGAGATGTCCTTCTGGAGCATCAAATATCACAAAGTCCATCTCGCAAAAGATCTCTTTCTAGGCATCAACAGAAATAAATCTTGAGGTATGATCGATTCAGTTCCGTGTGCGTTAAGGGTATGACTCAATGCGCCTCGCAAGTGCTAACTTACATATATTCTGCTTCTCAATTGCTACCAGACATTTGCACAACCCGTGTTCATCAAGGCTCACTGGCTTCACTACGATATGGAGAGAACGCTAACTTTATATCGCGTTAACAATCAGCTTCGAAAGAGATCTTGGCCGTCAACAACTGAATGGCTGTGGCTCTATCGAACTGCAGCACAAAAGGAGGAGTACAAGCCAAAGAAGCGGAAAGCCTCGCCACTTCTCGAGCTTCCTTTGGAGCTGCGAATCATGATACACAAATACACGGTCTCAGATCAGGAGTATAACATCACCGAATCCCACCATGGTTATCGTCTACCTTCACTCTTCCGTGTACACTCCCAAATCACACGCGAGGTTTGTCAATTATGCCCTATCACCACCGTTGTGGACATCCCTATACCGTCTCACCGCTCACGTTGGACACCTTATAGCCTCTTCTCGCTTTACAATGCCGTCCTTGCGGCGGTGAAAATCCTGCTCGCTCTGAGTAAGGCAGAGAAGCTTCGGGCCGTCAAGGGAAGAAGACAGCTAGCTATAAAAGCAAGAGTCAGGTGCTTGGGCTGTAATAGAGGGTGCAGAGGTTTGGATTTGGAAGAGCCTTGTATAGACTGTGCATGGTTTGCGCAGAATTTTTGGAACCCGAAGTTTGCTCAGGTGTGTCAGCTCTGCTGAGCGAAAGGGGTTTTGGGGGAGCTGTGTTCTATCAAGACTATGATGCTAGCGAGTGTGAGGGTGGTGACATATTCTCATACCGGTACAATGAGCATGGACATTTCAGCTAGCATCTCAAATTGCACGTACAGTTTGACTATTTTACACTTGCACAGGTTTGCGAAGACCGCCAAACGCGAGTGCGACAACCCCAAGCATGCCTGTAGCCCCAACAGCATATGCGACATCACGGCCAGCCCACCAGTATAGAGAGCAGAAGGAAAGGGGACCCAGTGTGCGGCCGATCTGGCCAAACGACCTATGATTGCCAAGCTTGTTGCCACGCTCAGAAGCACTGGCCTCGAAACTGCTCAGACTGTTCAGACCCGTCACGACGGTGGCACTAGTTACAGCAAGCAAGGCAGCAGCGCCATAAAGCTGGGCCTCAGTTGTGAGGCGAGCGAGGAGGATGAACGCGCACAGACATGATACAACACCAAGCTGTACCACGCGAAGAGGATGCATGCGGCGAGTCACAGTGCCTTGAAGGACAGAAGCCACGATACCGATGAAGCCTAGGAGGCGTCCAGTGTCCTTGCTGCCATAACTGAAAAGATCGTAGGTCATGAACGGCAGGGAAAATTCCATGCCGCTGAAGAAAAGGATGAAAGCCAAATGGGTAAAGTTGAGTAGGCCGTGTGAGTTTGTACCCTGAGTTGTGGTCTTTTTGTTGCCATCCGCCTTGTTCTCCTTTTCTGATGTGGAGCTGACAACATGTGTCTCAGGCAGACAGAAGTAGAGGTATAGGGTCTCGGTGACAATGAGGAAGAGCGAGAAGCCAGCGGCGGTAGCGAAAGGGTTACTTTGCACGAGGGTAACATTGGAGAGGGCAGCACCCAGAGCAGGACCGAAAGTGAAAGCGATACTAAAGCAAGCGCCAACCAGAGCCATGGTTGCACCACGCTGCTTGTCGTCGCTGATGTCGGTAGCGATGGCCATGGCCAGTTGGACATTACCCTCGCTCAGTCCGCCCACGACACGACTGGCGAGAAAGGTGCGGAAGTCTGTCGCAGCAACCCATAGAGCAACACTGAGGATGTTGCCCACCATGCTCCATAACAGGGCGGTGCGACGACCATAGCGGTCGGAAAGGCTGCCGATGACAGGCGAGGCAATGGCCTGGCAGAAAGAAAACAGCGAGCCCAGTGCGCCTCCCAGCAGGACAATGTCGTAGCGGTCATTGATTGGTTTGGCAAAGGTGTTCTTGTATGCATTGAGGAGACCCAGTACGCGAGAGAGGAGGGTCGGACTTGTTGACGAAGATGTGATCGAGGCATCGACGGCGCGGTAGAACTCGAGGAGCTTGGGGAACAGTGGGAGAATAAAAGTAAAGGAGATCTAGAGTAGGCATGACGGTCAGGACGGTGCTGGCAGTAGAAGCATGGTTGACGCGACTCACGAGATCAAGCAGGAGCGAGATGAAGAGCACCTTGAGCACCTGCTTGCGCTTTTGAGGCGTTACTGCCACGGCTGCTTGTGCCATGGTGGATGAATTGGGCGTGAAGCTTGCGTTACAGGAATGCGATTGGAGAGGCGTATCTTGGAGTTGGAGTGGCGGCGCACTTTCTGGTCAGATTACCGTCCTTCTGTTGTTTCGTAAGAAGAAAGGTATGCTACAGGAAGGGGATGACCGTAGACTCTTAGTCGATTGACAAATAAAGCGTGCTTACTCGACTAGCTGCCAAAGCTGTTTGGAATGATCGTCATGCCACAATGCAGCCACGCCTCGGTTCTTGTCGATCAATCAGCTCCGTGCTCATCGCATCTCTACCTGATGCACAAAATCCTCGCATTAATAAGGGGTATCATGACTACTGTATTGCTTTATCCATCATCTTCCTGATCAGAACTCGAGCTCCTCGACCTCCATACCACACTCGACGCACGTCTTGACAGTTGCTCCGGTCTCTGGGTTTTCGACCGCTCGACCCCATTCATGTTCATGCTTTGCGCCCCAAAGCTTGTCTCCAAAGTTTCCTCCCTCAACCCCCGCCTTTTGGCGCTTGTATGCATCCACTCGTGTTCTCCTTTTCAGATCGTTCAGCTTGCTCTTAAATTTGGCCTCCTTTCTTCGTTTAGCCTCGGCCTGCCTTTTCTCAAACTCCTCGTCCAACGCTTCTGGGCTACCCCATTTCTTGTCCGAGAATGCGTATTCTTCTACCTGATAGCGCAGGTATAACATCATGTTGTTCCATGTTGACTTGTGCGGATTTGGCTTCTCCAACCGTGGCAGTAGTTGTTCGTCCTTAAGTTCTGGGTCCGTAAGGAGATAGTCTTCTCGTGCTTCCGTCTTGGTGAGCAAGCTGTACTTGTCGGGAAACTTCTCCTGGCACGCTTTGCACACTTGACATCCAAACACGTCATCCCATTTCCAGTCAATCTCCAGTGTGCCACATTCCCTGCACTTTTTCTGCTCTTTCGCTCCACCCAGAGCACTGAGACCCGGTTCATAGGGACCAGCTCTTTCGTTCTTCAGCTTCTTGATCAACTGCGCCTTTTCCCATTCCTTTAGCGTCATATTGGCCGGCTTCTGCTCTTGATTCGGCGTGTGCAGTGCTCTGTTGTGTGGATCATCTTCGGCTGTCAGAAATCCTCCTTTGGTGTCCGTCATCTTGCTGAAGTCGTATTCAACAAACTTCTGAAACTTTTTGGCTGGTTCGATGCCTGAGTCGCGGGCTGGTTTACTGAAGCCATCTTTGTCGCCAGATTGTGCCTGCCGTGCGTCGCGTTGATTTGGTTGCACCGAAGCTCCGGATAGAGCAGTGTGTGGTCGTTTCTGTCCGGCGAGGAAGCCTGAGGGTGTGCGGTTTGCTGGTGCTTCTTGAGTCGATGCAAGTTGCTGTGATCGTAATGCTTTTGCTTTCAGGCGAGCTTCTTCCTGTGTACTGTCTTAGCGTATTGTCTTCCTCTGACGCCTAGCAGTTCCAGTTACCATGCGTCGGATCTTTTCTGGCGTCATCGGCGATCGTGGTATGGAGCCTGGTCGAGCTGTCCTCGGTGGCGTCGCCGCTCTTTCGGAGTCGACCATGGTTGTTGCTAATCGAATGTTGCAATATGCAGGTGAAAGCCAAGTAAGTGAGGGAGATGCCGAGTTGGCTTGTGCCTAGTGTCCGTAGGGTGGAAGTGTAGGGTGTGAATGTTGAGGCGACAATTCGAGAAGGCGCTGACATCATCCGAGGCAGACAAAGAACAGGGTCATCCCTGTGACCTTTTCACAATTCCGTCTAAGCTCCAACATGATTCGACGTACTTCATGCTTCTCATAAGTAGTGCTTGTTCTCTCTCGTAGGTATTTAGAAATTGTATAGGTGATAGTTCACAACTTTTGAAAGAGCGCATGGTTCTCCACCGATACAACAATAGCAATGTGCACATTGTACTGCTGACTCTTTCCTCGAGACTGTCGATATCCAATGATAACGAAATCCAGTGGTTGTTGTGAAGGATCGGGAGAACCTTCAGCGAAGTTCTAAGTGTCACGCATTTCGCAAACCAGCTGTATCGCTCGACAGCTGGCTTTCCTAAGAGAAACGTCAATGTGTCAGAGCCAAGCACCGAGATTGACTGGCATGGTCCGAAGAATCCTTCCATGACACAGTCAAGCATGCAATTAGATATCCAGGACATCTGCCATTGACGGAAACAACGACGCGTTCGATCCCTGGTTTGCCTTCGGGAAGAAAGGCCAGAGTATCACAGCCTTCGTTCTTCTTCTCTTCGATATAATGCTTCACGTTGTTTGCTGCCTCTACTTCTTCTTACGACGATTTCCCACAAAAAGTTCGGATCATAATAGTTGCCAACCTCTCCAAATATACATGCAATGCGCAACGAGTGTTTTTTCAGCAACAGAGGACGTTGTAATACGATTTTTACTGACGTGCTAACGCAACACATGTCGATGAAGCATCTCTGGCCAATCTCGTGAAGTCATAACGACTTCTTGGTTTTCGTGCCACTGGCGCCTTGGTGCGCGTTGGCTCAACCTCAGCAGATAGAGCACTGGGTTGGCGAAGCTGAGCGAATGGTCCTGTATGTGCACGGAGTTGAGGCTTGCCATCTGCTCAATGCTCTGGATTCTGAGACGCTGAAGTGTTGTTGTCTGCTCGATGCTCTCGAGTCCGAAATGTCAAAGGTTTGCTGTCTGCTCGAGGTTTCTTGACTCGGGGCACTGCAGTGTTGCTATCTGCTTGAGGCTCTCGAATCCGAAATGCCAAAGTTTTGCTGTCTGCTCGAGGCTTCTCGACTTGTTGTGGTACGGCGGCGCTATCTGCTACAGGCTTCTCAACTTGTGGCAATGCGGTGGTGCTATCTGTACGAGGCTTCTCGACTTGTGGCAGTATGGTGGTGACGTGTACTGCGGAGGCTTCAACTTGTAGCAATGCGGTGGTACTCTGTGCTAGAGGCTTCTCAACTTGTAGCAATGCGGTTTCGCCATGTGCTAGACGCTTCTGAGCTTGCAGCAATACGGAGGTGCTGTGTGGTAGAGGCCGCTGAGCTTGTGGTAATGCAGTGGCGGTGCTGTGTGCTGAGGGCCTCTGAGCTTGTGGCAGTGACAAAAATTGTGTGTGGTCACCAATAGAAGGAGGCGTTTGAAGTACAGGGCGAGATTGAGATGATAATGCTGATGATCGTTTCGAGTCTTGAACTCTGCGGCGAAAGCGACGCGGCTTATAAGTGTAATCTTGAACTGTTTTCCAAAGCCTTTCGCATCTTTGAGCATATGTGCCTTGCGTGAAGAAGTACTGCTTCATTCTGAAGAAAGTCTTGACACTGATGCGCCAGGCTGAGAGTAGATGAAAAGCAACTCATCCGAGTGATGCGACCATAGCTCTTCTGTTGAAGGCTGCGGTTTATTGAGTTTTGCGTTGATGAGCATGTTGTGAGAGAAAATGATCACACCAAGAGAAGAAGAAAATAAAGCACAACAAGGGCTAAAGGAGAGGCGCAAGGGAAATAAAAAAAAAAGGGCGAGAGCTTTTGGTGTTTGTTTGCAGTGAAGGTGAAGCGTCTGAAGTACGCGGTGGTTGAAGACTTACCTACTTACCCAAACTTCCCTTGCGTTCTGTCTACCGCATCGCACACCAAGACAATGGCTGAACGTCACCGTGAGTGTGTCAGAATCCTCATCATTTCTATGCCACTGACATTACCAGACTTTCTTGTCGAGTACATGACTCCTCGTGTCTGTCTGCCAGCCGGCCTCAGCTGGAAGGACGAGAAGGCGCATCTCAAAACCCAGATCAGCACCATTCTCAACAGCGATGAATTCAACTTTGAGCATGGTCCTCGCAAGAACACCGCAACTGACGCATTGACAAACCTCGTCCGCAATGTCGACAAAATCCACGACGGTCACCATTGCAGCCTTCCACCGCACAGTAATCACTTCGATTTTTCGATCCAGCCTCAGACACCACCGAGCCTGCAGCAATCTACCATCTTGGTCTTACAATACGCATTGTCTGTTCGAGGCTGCAAGCCCCGAGAGATCGAAGTTATCTGCTCTAGGCTTAAGAACTTAAAAGCTGCGACCTCCCCATGTGCTAGAGGACTAACGCTTGTAGCTATCAGAACGCACGATAACGCCATGAAAAAGAACAATACCCGCCAAGGAGCGTACTTGATCAGCTTTCTGTTGACGCGGCTCTGATTCAGAGTGTTACCAAGGAGGTCGGAAAATGGCTACGGTCGTGCGTACAAAGGTCAATTACGAAACGGACCGAATTCCAACCAATCACAGCCTCGATAGTATAACGGCTAGTACGAAGGTCTCATATCGGTCATCGAAATGACCAAGCAAGGCTTGGGTAATCCTTAGATGGGAGTTCGATTCTCCCTCGAGGCATTGTTTTTGTCTTGCTTGCGATGCGCTACGACGCCGACCTTTTGTGTTTCCTTTTGCTGAAGTGCAGCGATCGATCAACCTCACCTGAACTCCACGACCTTACAAAGTGATGCAGCACACCCAATAAGTGTGACCTGCCAAAATTTATGGCTCCGTCATCTCGCTTGAAGTCATATGCTCAGACTCGCTCGATCGTGCTTCTGGGCATTCGAAAAACCAACACCTTCAATCTCAATAGCTCGCGATCACTCTCATGGAGTTTCGAGCTGGGAATCAGCCACCGGCTGTGACCTTTTACTCAAATTCAAGACTGTAATTGTACTCCCGTCGAGCCAAAGTTGCAGTACCATGAAGTAAGTGACAAACTTGACTCGTTCAAAAAAGGTATCAGACCAGGGACTATCTCGCGCAGAAATTGAGCAAGATATGAGCAGAATATTGCTTTGACACACCTGTACGAGTGGAAATAGTGAGTCATGACTGCTATCCAAACAACAACCAATCGCTTGTGTATACGGTGACTAATCTTGAGGGCATATCCCAGCATATATAGAGCCTTTTTACATCTTCTTTCGAAGACTTCTTTTCTCACAAGTATCAAGGTCTTCTGTCTGGTCTACTTTCTTCACCAGCAGTTATGGGACTCTTTGTCAAAATCCTCTCTTATCTCTCTCTGCTGTTCTGCTGTGTGAGAGCAGTAATCAGTCCTCCAAACACCGTCGAGCTTGCTCTCACGACTAGCTTCGACAACCGGGATGGCAACCAGTATTATGTCAACTTCACCGTCGGCACTCCTGGACAATTGCAAACGGTTTTGATTGATACTGGAAGCAGCAATACTGCTATCGTCTCCTCAAACGCATCTTTTTGTAAGACTTTGGATTGTGCCGGTGGCACTTTCGATTCGTCTAAATCTTCCACATTTGAGACCACCAAGCCCGAGGCTCTGAGGCAGTACTATGTGGATGGTACCTACCTGAATGGTGACTACTTCACAGATGTAGTTCAAATGAGTACGTACAAAGCCTTGAAATTGATAGTCAAGTGGCAAAGCCTCGCGATTTATGAAGATTCACTGACACGTTCTCCAGATGATTTGCAGATAACGAATTTCTCAATGGGACTTGGCAACAAGTTTAACATGACTTTTCAACCCTACACAGGAACACTTGGTCTTGGCTACTCAAGCCAGATGGTCCATGTGTGGAAGAAGAACCAACCTAAAGTGACATTACCTTCAAGCTTTGTGGAAGCTCTTGTCCAAGCCGGCGTAATCTCTTCTCGACTTTATAGCATCTATCTTAATACACTTGATTGGTATGGCTCAATATTGTTTGGTGGGCTTGATACCGAAAAGTATGAGGGGCCACTGACTACGCTCAACTTCTTCCCAGGAGCCGACGGAGTTGTTGACAACTTTTACCTGCGGCTGGAGTCAGTCAAAATGTATCCTCACGACGGACCGAATCAAACTGTTGTTCAATCTGCCAAAGATCGAACATTTATCACGGCACTGGATACAGGAACACCTGGGTGGGAGTTGCCAACTAGTGCGTATCACAAGGTTCTAGGATATGCGGGAGTTGAATCAGCAGATGGGGCATATCCTGGCAGTGGCATCGATGATGATGGTTTCGTCAGACCCTGCGCTGATGTGGCTCGCGGGCTTGACAACACCACACGTTTCGAGATCACCTTCACTGGTTATGGAACCAACAGCGCCACACTGAATCTTGAGCTAGCTGATTTGTTCACTCCACTTACGTCTAAGGACGGAAGTGCTATGACTGATCGATTCGGTCGGGCGATGTGTTGGCTCAGAGTTACGGAGAAACCGGCATCGAATGTTTTGACCACAAGTAGCGGTGTGATGAGGGCAGGATACTGGATATTCGACATGGACAACGGTCAAGTGTCGCTGGCGCAAGCTAAGCTCCGAGCAAATTCATCAAACGTAGTCCAGATCGAAGCTGGTGCAGAGGGATTGAGAAAAGCGGTACATGATCTCAGGTCCGATACTCAGAAGGCCGATATCGAGGGTCCAAAATCGACTTCAATGGCATACAGTATCTCCACAGCTAACAGTACTGTCGGCTACGCTACAGGCACAGAGGCTTTTCCGACTGCAACAGGTACTACGAGATACTTTGGCCATGATTCACCTAAGCCCGCAAGCAGTGCACTTATGCGCCGCTCGGAGAGTGCAGCTTCTGCAATCGGGAATGCTTGCTGGTCTGTTGCTGCGTGCTTTGTTGTCGTCTTGATGTTAGTTGTACTGTAGTATGAAGGACCGAGCACATTGTGGAGGTATACTGTAGGAACAGAAGCACGCTGAACAGTTTAAACATAAGTCTGAGTGTAACTCTCTTTCCTTCTATGAAACATTGGTGGATGCCAGCAGTTATTAGTGAATGAGAACGGCACGTTCATACCAGTTGGCAAGCTAACGCCAGTCCATACTACGATGGACACTCCAAGAGTTGGAAACAAAAGAGCTCATAACGCGCATCTCCCTCCAAGGACTTCCTCCTGAAGCCACTCTTTTACAATGCGATTCACTTCTCCGGGGGCTTGCGTCAGAGCCCAATGACCGGTTTTTACTTCCCTCCTCTTCAGACGCGGGATAAATGCCTCCATACCTTTGGACATCTCGGGCGTCAGCACTGCATCGAGCGTTCCAGAGATGAACAAGACTGGCTGGACGAACTGCTTTGTTTCCAGCCTGGACATATTAGCGTGTGATTGTTTTAGTGCTCTTAATTCAACTCACTTCAAGTCATCTTCGTAATTGATACGACGCGTCCGATACCAGTTCAGAGGACCATGTAGTCCGTGGCGCATATATTCTTTCGTGTAGTATTCAAGCTCCTGGACGTTGAGTTAGGACAAAACCTGCGATTCTGCTCTGCTCGAACTCACCTCCCCATTGAGCGAGGGTGCGAGACCGGTCGTCTTCAACCCTTCCAAGTCTATACCAGTTTCTGGCCGAAAACAGGGTTTGCCTTGTGCGGACTTTCCACCATATAGAGCCCTCAGGAAGCCTTCGATCTGATCATAGGATCTTACGTTGGCCTCCAGCTCTGGTCCTGCGAGTTGCATCTGGTACCCAAATTGAGGCAACGGTCCATTGACCATGTCAGCGAGCGAGATGAAATGTCTGGAAGGAGCCGTGTATGGTGTGCATACAGAGAAGACATGAGTCACGAGCTTTGGGTACCATTGTGCAGTCCGGTATACTACAAAGCCGCCCCAGTCGTGACCACCCAGGATGATCTGAGGGGCTTGTAACTGCTTGGCCAGCTCCGAGATATCGTCTGCAGCGCGTTTAATGGAATAAAGGCGCAAGTCAGCAGGCGGTGAGCATGGAGCATCCTGAGATACGGATGGTCAGCAGGTACTCACGGGAAATGGTTCGTCGAAAGCAACTTACTGTTCCACCATATCCCATCATGTCGGGAACCACGACTCGCATGTTTTGTTTGATCAGGAACGGTATCTGGTATCGCCAGCCATAGGAGAGGTCTGGCCATCCGTGGATGAGAAACACAGTCGCCTTGAAAGTCCCATTCTTGGGAACACCAAGTATGTAGTCTGTTCTGCTCAATAAAATCCGAGAGTCGAGCCAAGGACATGAACATACGGTAAGTTTGGCCATTTAGATTAGCCTTTCGATGAGATACACGACTATCATCAAGGGCGATCTTGTCGACCGACATGACTGTTCGTCGCTGGCCAGAATGTGTAATTAAGTGCTGCAGCTTTGTAATATGGCATCGATTGTTTAGTGCTCATGAGAAGACCTCGGGTTGTGACAATGTGCGGGGAGCCTCGGATGGACTGCCTTCTTGCTGACAATATTTTAAGGGATGGATACAGCTGCGAGGCATCCAGAGATGGTGCTTGGGGCCAATCTTTAATTAGGTGTTGTGCACTCGGGATAATAGTAATGCTTCGATGCCTGAGCAAATCAAGGGAGCTACAGGTAAGCTGCGACTACTCAGCGGTGCTTGTGCAAGTCCTCAGACTCGCACATTATAACTGATCAGATACAGACTCGAACAATATGACAAAAAGATGCACGAGATGTGGCATAGTTGCGGAGTCTTCTGTGTTTGAGCCACAAGGCTAGACATACGGTTAGAGGAGGCACACAGACAATGCGTCGAAAGACGAGCGTTACGATACTGGTTGGCCTAATCGGGCTAGAGGCGGGAGGGTTGATGGCGGGGAAATGGTAGAAGTCAAGTTGACGGCTTTCAACGCAACGACGATTTTGGTTCGGCGAAGCGACAAGCTGGTCGTCAGACGAGTCCTCTGAGATATTCAGCCTGCAGTATGGATACCTCAACAGCGCCCGCGACAGGACAGGCGCAACAACAGCCCCGGGCGCGGCGACCGCACCGGCCTCGCAAGGACTACACCAATTTGGACACGGTATTTGAGTCGCTCGACGACCTCAAAACCGCCCTACGCCAGTACATGGACAATGCCACCACCCCCGACGCCCTCCCGCAATATGTCTCGTGTGCCATGACCCTATCCACCCACGCCGCTCTACCTCTCAAGTCTCTCACTGAACCCCAGCACTCTCGTCGTCGTCCCAGCTACGCACCCTTCGATGGCTTTGGCGACGAGCTAGACCTTGGTGGACATGATGTCGGCTCTGTCGTCCACGAACAACATGAACAAGAGCAGGACCAGGAGCAAGAGCTGCAGCTGCAGTACAAGACAGTCCTGGAGTTGGTGAATATTGACGATCTCAAGCAGCGACAGACATGGCAGCGCGCTGCCGCCAAGGGCATTGTCCACCAGATCCAGGACCTTGATGGCTTCAAGTACTGCTTCAACAACAACTGGTCCAGCAAAGACGATAATGGCTATCGCTACTCGTACACCTGTCTCGACTCGTTGGAAAACAAAGACAGACACGCCAACGGATTCCGTGCCACCAATGCCGCAACCCGACGTCCTGGCGCCAACACTCGCGGCGTTCGCAAGCCCACCTACGACTGCAAGGGCCAGATTGCTGTCAAGTTTTCCGCCATGCGACAGTCCGTTGAAGTCGTATACAAGCATCACGCCATCCACAAGACGGTGGCCGAAAGGCGTCCGCCTCCACGTAAGGATTCAAAGCGGAAATCTGTCACGCACCAGTCCGTCTCGGACACCACGCCCGATGCAAGCTTGCTGTCCTTCGCAGACCAGGAAACTCACGAAAACTCCTTCATTCTCCAGGATGTTGACACTTCGGCCTTTCAGCCCTATCCTGATCCAGTAGAGCTACCTGTTACAAAGAAACCTCCTCGCAAGGTTAAAGACAGCGCAACTCAACCACGCCCAAAACGTCAGAAGATACAGCCTGTTCAACCAGCAGATCAAGCAGAACGTCCCTTGTCGCTTGTCGAGATTCTTCAACAGTCGATGGCGCCAACTGACACTTCTACCGTCAACTACGAATCGACTGCCAATCTATCACCGTCGCCGCCCCCACCCCCTCCTCTCTGGCAGAATCCGCCTTCCACTCATGTCACCATGTCGTCTAGCACTCTTTCTGGCAGCTACCCTCCTCTTGCGAGTCGTCCAAACTTCAATCCAGCTTACCAGCAACCACAACCACCTGATGTTGGTCGCTTCTCCAAGCTTGCAGTCCCATGTTTCAAATGTAAGGCTGCGCATACTCAGGTACGTTCGATAAACTCCAGTGTCTAACTTTGAAGCTCACCTTTAGGGAAAGTGTGATGGTTTGCAACCTATCTATAACTCCTGCCAGCTACGAGGGACCGTCTGCAATTATCCTTCGATCCTCAGATTTGACAAGGCACCTGTTCCAGATTCGCGATGGATACAAGGTATGTAATCTCTTGCCTCGTCTTCGGCCGATTGTTGACATGTTCCAAGTGCAACCCACGCAGAATGGACGTGGTGTCTTTCGTGTGAACCAGACCTCCCTGACGAACAACACATCGACTGTTCCCAGTCAGGACGTGTTTCCTGCTGCTGGTCAACAAGGTTCATGGTACTCTCGGTCATGATGAGTGGTTCTTGGAGGACCTATGTCATGCCATGGTTCTATATTCTTTGTTTTGTTGCATCCCCTCTTTAGCATGTTGAGATACCCCTTATGAAGTTTTGCTTTTTGCCTTTTGTCCTTGATCTAGCGACTATGCTTCAATCGTAGGACATGTGTAGCAAAATGGATCGCAGTACAATATGTTACTTTGATGCCTTGAGCTGACTGTGTAGAAGCACAAGCAATCATTAAGCCGAGGCTCTCAACTACACGACGCCATACTGTGGAAAGAGAGGTCGTTGATCAAGCCTTATCAACCCGATCGTGAGCATAACCACCAGCCCTTGCGATATACCGACATCACGCGGCACTGCACTGTACTTTGGTGCTCGGACTCATCTTTCTTGGTGGCCATGGCTATTAAACAGATTGTGTAGTGCGACAACCTCCAGAGTTTTCTTCATTCGAGGTCAAGGCTGCCCAATAAGAACCGTCGAGGACACTGTTGATCAACTCTCAGTTCGAACGTCCGATATCGCACATCTCAAGCACTGTGCGATCCAAGTCATTGCAATAGTCGGCTCCGGCGGGTTCTGGTTGCCGATGTATGCGACTCAATCCTGCTTGATGAGAGATGGGTGCGACGACCGTAAGCTTCACAGCAGGGTTGAGTGCCCATCCTTGTCGAGGTGCATCTCCGGGTGACAGTCAAGATACAGTGTTTTCATGATGTGTACCTAATGCAGAAGAGTAGCTGAGCGCATCCTCAAATTCTCTCTGTATTATCATATATATCTCAAAGCATCGTATCTTCTTACAGTCACATCACGAAAGGTGCTTCGAATCATTGCTTCGCACGACAGCTATATGCATGCATGGAACTCAATATCCTTCACTGAGCTGCAGCGGAAGGGACATGCACATATCATACAGGGTGGATGTCTTCTATGACAAACAGATATCCTGCTTCGTGCTTACGAGGAAGTCATCAGCCAGGGGTAAGCATTCGAAGCTGCCCTGGAAGTGCACGACCAAGTTTCTGTTGGGTCGTTGTTGAGCGAGAGTCGTAAGCGTCCTGCCCAGGTGCTTTCGACGGAAGTCACCACTCAGGGCAATCTCTTACGCGTCGCTGAGAACGCGAAGCTGTCAACTGGTGTTGAGGGAAGGAAGCCTCAGGCAGCAGCCCAGCAAAACGTAATACCAGCCCAACGCAACGCCGTCAACAGGCGTCGAGGGAAAGAGCTTCACGACGCGCGGGTTCTTCTTTCGGTGAGGATTCGCCAGTCTATAAAACTCCCTCCTCTCTCTTCCATCCTCCATCTTCCTTTTCCATCAACCCAACACACAACAAATTCTGCCACACAGCACCACATCTCCCCTTGTTTGCTTCTTCCATCGCACCATCAGGCTGCATCATCTACCCATCAGCATCTTCATCTCTGAGCCCGCAGCTCCTCTGTCAACAACTCTTCTGTCTTCAGCTCATCAGCCAGCATGAAGCCATCTACTGTACGTTCTCACTCATTCATCATCATCCATACCCATCCATCATCACCTTCATCATCAGACATGTGTCTGCATCATCGGCCATCCATCTCCATCATCAGCCATCCATTGCCATCGTGTTTCAGGCTTGCTGACCATTGCACAGTTGACCGGCGTCTCTGCCGCCATCACCGGAGTCATGACCAGTTCTGGCACCTCTTCGACCACTTCTTCGGCCACCCACACCATCGAGGTGCCCGCTCCCATCCTCCCCGACTTTGACCAAGTCTGGGTCAGTGCCGGCACCGGTGAGCACTGCGACACTACTGCATTCGACGTTGAGACCTGGTTGGAGTATGGCGCATGCTCCGACGCGGACGATAAATTCACGACCCTTCGTACCAGAGTCATCGAAGGAGAGATCAGCCTCCTCGCTGATCAGCGTTGTGTTCTGGCAACCTTCAGTGACTCCAACTGCACCGATGATGGCGCCGTCATCCAGCTGCTCTCGGACCCGGATGATGAGGACGTTCGTCCCTCTTCAGAGACTTGTCTCGAGACCTATACTGAAGACGAAGAACAACGCACTCCAGCTCGCTCGATGAAGTGGGCTTGCGGTAAAGCCATCGACAAGCACTGGGTTGATCCTTTCGCCGAAGATGACGACTACCGCATGATCTCCGCCAGATCAGTCGACGCTGAACTCTCCAGTGACCATGTCACTGTCGCCCCTGCCGATGGTCCCAACTGCAACAGCGTCATGCACCGCGACACTGACACCAAGGTTCAGGGTCACTGCCACTCCTTCAAGAAGCCTTTCTTGTCGCTCTCGGCCTCCATCAAGGAGCGTGCAGGCAACAGCGCCATCGGAGGCTCTCAGCCATGCTTTGTTCTTGTCTTCAGCGACAACAAGTGCAAGAAGGACGGTGCTGCAATCGTCGACCTCAACAACACTGCCGCTCTCGGTGTCTGCCACAACATCACTCTTCACCACGGCAACGACCTGGTCACTCCCATCGCTGGTCACTCTTGGAAGTGGGTCTGCGGTCGCCAGCAGATCAACGAATGCCTCAATGGAGCTATCGATTCTGGCTCCGGCACCGACACTGACACCGACACCGACACTGACACCGAGACTTCCACTGTCAAGAAGGGCAAGACCCTCACTGTCACCGCCACTACCAGCTTGGCTTGCTCTTTGACCACCGAGGCTGCCCACTCTGTCGACGTTGTCACCAGCGTCATCACCCACAAGCCTGTGACTCACACCATCACCAGCGTCTTCACCAAGACTCAGCTTCGTGTCCGCACTAAGCTCATCACCAGTGTTGCCACCGCTGTCTCCACTGTTCACCACACTGTGACTAAGCCTTTCAGCACCACCTACAAGGTCTGCGACGCCGAGGCATCTCCTCAGTCTTGAGCACTTCACCTTACATCCGTGAGTCGGTTTGACTCTCCATGATCATCGGCGGCATTTGTTCTTGTCTTCCGATACCACTTGTTCTCTTCTTTCCACCATGCTGCCTCACATTTGTTATGACCAGGAGGCTTTGCTTTTGTTCTTTGCTTTGTTTCTTTCATCAGGGGTTGTTTCTTTTCATCAGCACGAGCTGCTCAGCATTTGCTATTGGCGACAGGATTTTTCATTCTTCATGTTCTGTATGCGTTAACACCAGGTGTCACTGCTTTGCTGACTACCAATGTATGACTTGATTGTTTCTCTTATCTTCAAGGTGCCTCTTGTCTTGTGAATGTCTTTTGTGACCATCTTGTGCATCGTCTGCGCCCTTGTCCATCTCCTTCGACCAGCAGTATGTCATATGGAATGGATTCGAGTAAGGATTGCGGCCAGCCCTGTCAGGCCCAAGATTTTTGCAATAAAAATATCCAGTCCATCAGCAAACATCAGATTTACTACCGAGAGTACGAGAACAGCTGTATCTGACTGATGGCCGTTTGTATCATGGAGTCCCTTGACATTTGACAATGATATCGAGACATCTCATCGAAGATCTGACAAGATCTGTTGAGTACGTCTTCACAATGTGCACCAAGTCTTTTTCCGGTAGTGAATCTTCATTCAGGCAAAAGACTGTGTACTGTACCTATTATATGGTTTACAAGAAACAAGAAATTCTAGTCCTCAACACTTGAGCTCTGCTATTACAGCAATCCTATAGACTTGTGTTGCTATTCGATTCACAAATATAAATACGAGAGAAATGAAATATGAGCTTCCGATCCGTCAAATGAAGGACATTACAGGACGCTGGCAGTACAGAATACGTGCAGATAAGTGCTGTTGTAGCGGGAAAGAAAAGGGAGTCTCGGAATCAGTCAGGCTTCAATCATCTTGCACGTCTTTCGTTGATTTGGTCGATCTACCTGTAAAAGTAACGTGAAATAGTAACGTGTACAGTTTTGTATAGACACAACGACCAAGTACTCGTCTATTCGGTATACTTATGCATCAGTCCTTGACTAAAGGAGACAGCCTCGTGGAAAAGGTTTGCAGCAAGTTCAAAACCTACCAGAAGTTTGGTAAACACTTCTTTATCTTTCATAATGTTGAACCGTGTCAAGGAACTGCTCTGCCAGGACTATGTCAAGTCCAGTAGCCACGGCTTTCTGACGGACGTTTGGAAACAGGACTGCATTGATACCAAAATCCACAAAGTAAGCGTGTGGTGAGTGATCTGGATGATATTCGTTCGTGAAATGAAACTTTGACCATTTGAGACCTTATATGATTCGTAAAGAGCATCCAAAGCCTTCGGAAACCACAAGTGAGAAGATGAATCCAACCTCTGCTGAACAAAGGTCAATTCCAGAATGGAAGATGTGTGAAGCTCATTCTCGATACGGCAGCAACTTGTTGAGGCGCAGACGATGGATGTGTTTGATATGCAGTATAAGTGCTGGTCAGGCGAATTCAAGATGAATTAAAGCCGCTGCTGAGGACAAGTCAAGTGAACACTGGTGCACAGTCATGATACACAGATGCGACCAGTTCAAGACGGCAGAAGGTTGCCTCACTTTCGAGGCGATAAGTTTTGCGCTGCTGGTTTGGTGATTTGCTCATATCTTGTGAGTGCGAAATAGACTTTGAATAAACGAGCGTGGTTCCAGATCATATACTCTCGTTGCTACCATGACTGGGCGTGGGAGCGAAGACAAAGAAAATCCGATGCCCAGAGAGAGTAGCAAGATACACGCATCAGTGTGAATATCTGTCAAGCTCAGCTCGGCTCCAAAGAAGGAAACACTGTCGAAGTAAATGGGTTCTCCAAGATCAGCTTTGTCTACTGATGAAATCTGAGATCGAGGAGCAGAGCTGGCATCGCACAATGGTCGTCATGCAAACTCTGGCCGAAAGCTCTGCACCAATAGGGCCTGAGCGACAGTTGTGTCCAGACAAGACCACACGAAGAGAGGGGGTGCGAGTTCAGGTCGTAACCATTTCGACGGCCAACGCACGTTGGAAAAGATGGCGAGTTGGGAAGATCACTTGAGAGCGGCACAAAAATTTTAATGAGAATCAGACGGTCCATGGGGGTCATTCGGTGCATGGTGTGATCGTTCTCTTCCTGTTTCTGTGGTACCAATGCTAGAAGAACGTAGAGGGTAAGATCCGGCCTTTCGCCACGCCCTTATGGCAAGCTGTAATGTTCAGGTCTTCTTATTCAGCATTACCGCCAACTCCAGAGTCCTCGATCTCGGGAAGAAGCGTGGTCTGCGTGATAAGAGAGATTAGGCCTCGAGTAGCATCTTTGCACGAGCGAGAGGCAAGTTACAATTCCGAAAGAGTGCTAGAAAAGCTGGGTTCATTGATCATGTTACGTAACTCTGCATAATTAGAAAGGCGTGGAAAAGATGTGGCCCTCTCAGCTCGGTGCTTACAAGAGCTCGAAGCTTTGGAGGTCGTGACGTGGGCGGTACTTCTCAAAAGTGCTTTGGTCGTGAATATGGACCAACCGCTCAAGCACCGTCGCCCCAAATGCCAATGACGGCCATTGCGAAACCAGCAAAGCCAATAGTAGCTCTTGCCTGCTCAAGGGTCTGAGAAAATTTGACAGCCTTCTCGACTGTTTCGCCATTGATGTCGTCTTGATCCTGAGCGGGAATAGATTGGCCAGGGATAAGATCGGAGGCGGCGGCAAGACCAGCGACCAGAGAAGTCCAGAGCAGATAGGGATGTCTGCCGCGAGCTGGCGAGAGAGCGTAGGCAAGATTGAAGGAGAGTAACGAGATGACGGCAAGAGAGCGCAAGTGCAGCGAGGCAGTTTGTTTCAGCGAGATCAGAACATGGTGAGCGGGCTTTGCCGAGGGAAGAGCCAGCAGTGCTGGTATGGACAAGGCGGCCAGCGAGTATGAGGCACCCTAGACTCGTGTCAGTCGATTGCCTGGACTGATGTCTAGGTAGAGTTTCGAAGCTTACGGTGAAGAGACCCAGACTCGTAGTGCCCACGAATTTGCAGGCGGCAATGGGGGATGGCATTTTCTGAATGGGTGCAGGGATGCTTGCGACAGACTCGATGTGTCGTCTGAGATGATTGTACTCAGTAGAGCATGTGCGTTTCACCTTGACGTCTCCCCATACCATGGCTGCTGTTCGCATACGTCAGGTCCGTGCATCTCCACACTCCAACGGCTTTGCAAGACAAACACCTTCGCACGCTTTTGCAATTTGTGCAACAAGCACAAGTCCAATTCAGACCTTTGGTAACACACGGCTGCCGTTGCCTTGAAAGAAAGACCTGTGGTCCGTCCGTAAAGTCATAGAACATCTCTATCGTAGCTGGATACCCACTCGCCTCATACCAAGAGTCGATTTGATTACTATACACCGCCGTCATCTAGCCCTGAAGCACGTCTACCTCGGCAACCTCGTACCGTTTAGCTGGAGCTGACACGACCTTGTGAACACGCTGCTTGTATTGTTTGATCTTCCCTTCTCCTCCTTCTTTGCCATCTCCGTACCCACGATACCCGCGCCGCGCCACCAGACGTCTGATCACTCAAGACTACACATACACGCCTATCCATAAACATGCCGCAAGAGAAAAATGAATATGTTAGTGATGCGTGGAAGGAGGGACTCTTCAGTAGGTTCACGTGTTGTCCGGAACACACTCCGCGCAATGCTAATTGACCCCTCCAGAGGACAAGGTTCTGTTTTGTACAGGTGGTGCCGGTTCTATTTGCAGTGCTCAGACCAGAGCTCTTGTCCATCTAGGCGCATCTGCCGCCATCATTGGCCGCAACAAGGAAAAAACGGAGCGAATGGCCGCCGACATTGCTACCGCTCGCCCTGGCGCTCGTGTACTCGCAATCGCTGGAGTCGACGTTCGCGACCCCAAGGCTCTGCAAGATGCTGCAGATAGAACTGCCAGGGAACTGGGTGGCATAGATTTTGTCATTGCTGGTGCAGCAGGCAACTTCCTGGCACCCATGTCACAGCTCAGTGCCAACGCCTTCAAGTCCGTCATGGACATCGACGTCCTCGGTAGCTACAACACCGTCAAGGCCACCATGCCTTATCTTGTTCGGAGCGCCAAGAGCAGCACTGTAGATGCGACACGCCCGAGCACTGGTGGTAGAATCATCTTTGTCTCGGCAACAATCCACTATACCGGTCTGCCTCTGCAGACTCATGTTTCAGCCGCCAAAGCAGCCGTCGATTCTCTATCAAATGCGGTTGCCATCGAGTATGGGCCGCTCGGCATCACATCAAATGTCATTGCACCTGGTCCCATCGGTGGCACAGAGGGCATGGAACGATTGGCCAAGAGTGACCCGGAGAGCGTTGCAAAGTCAGCAAAGAGGGTGCCTTTAGGACGGCTGGGGTCGGTCAAGGATATAGCAGATGCGACCGTCTATCTGTTCTCTGATGCAGGCAATTTTGTCAATGGGTCGACGGTGGTGGTGGACGGAGGCAGCTGGAGAGTGAATGCTGGCGGACCGGGCTCTACTTGGGAATACCCGGACTTCATCCTGAGCGGAGCGAGTGTTGAAGGAGTCAAGGGCGGCAAGGCCAAGCTGTAAGCATTAGATTGCAAATGTCTGTGCGTCAACGTCGCGACATGTGTAGAGGATGGTCTAGTCGTTAAGGATCGGGAGTGCATGGAGCGAGTGACCAAGGGCGGCGCAAAGGCCACCCGAATCTTTGATGCATATCTCGGCCGTTGGAGCAATTGTGTGAGCAAGTTAGGCTGATATGCTTCACAAGAATGGGTGACACGGTGGAGAATCAAGAAAGCATGATGGACACCAGGGCGGCAGATCCGACGCGAATCTTGGACAGCGCACACCAAGGCCTCGGGGCCGATGGCTCGATTGGATGTGTCTCAGACAGGATGACGAGGTGATGGAGATTCGCGAACCTGTTTGGCACATCCGGGGCTTCAGATGATGAAACAGCGGGCCGGGAGAGTGCAAATCATAATCACCAGAGGCGACAGACTTTGGTTAGCGCAGTCGACGACTCGAGTCTTGCAAATAGGCGAGTCAACATTATTACCCAACGGCTGCAATAACATTGTGCGTTTTGTGCCATCGTTTGCTTGGTCGCTTGCTTTGCTTTGCTTTGCTTGCTTGCTTGCCGGAGTCTTTCTTGTTTTGTCGCGGCTAGCTAGCTCTTTCTCTCTTCTCCTCCCAGTCCAACCCACAGTCATCGCACACTGGTCCTTGCCTCTCTCTCTTCGCGCTCTGGTCCTTGCTTCGCTGCTTCATTGTATCGACGCCCCTGCCTGGTGACCATCGCGCCCTAGCTCTCCCCCTGGCCAAGGACAATTGATGGAAATGTGCCCAGCCCGCTCACCATACGAAGACTCGAATCTGTAATTCTGCGACGAGCGTGGACGAGCTCCCAACACTCTTTTTCTCTGCTGCGCGTCCGCTCGATCGACACTTTTTTGCGCATCCAACACCCATCATCCCTGTACCACCTGAGATCAGGTCACTGCAAGCTGCTTTGTCGCTGCAGTGTGACTAGTTGACGACCGCCGACCGCCGACCGGCCCCCTCAAACTCCCCTCTGTCTGTGTCTTGGCATCCGACCGCGCTCCCATATCATCATGTCGTCTCGAGGCAGTCTTCGCAGCAGCCACATGTTGCTACTGCCACTGGCTCTCATGTCGGGCTTCTGGCAACACGCACATGGCCTGGGCCAGACATACTGCTCGAGCCAAAACTCGGGATCCAACTTTGACGCTGGTGAGCTTTGAGCACTGGGCACATGTCTCATGTTGCGGCTCTATGTATGCCATATGCCAGCCTGCTGACTTGCATGCAGTAACCGACATTTACCAGTCCAACGGTGCATGCCAGAAAACATGCGTCGACAACTACGCCTTTGCCATCGTCCAGTACCAACAATGCTGGTGCTCAAACTACGCTCCTGCAGATCAGGTCGATGTCTCCGAGTGCAATGAATCTTGTCCCGGCTACCCCGACGACAAATGTGGTGACAAAGATAATGGCCTTTACGGCTACATCAAACTCAACATCAGCCCTTCAGGCACCCTAGGCTCTGGCTCCGCCAGTAGCTCCACAAGCAGTGCTGCTCAATCTTCAACACAACAATCGGTAAGCTTTGACTTGATCTCCTCGGCTGTGACTCTACATCATCTGCAAAACGACTCCCTCGCTGCCCCGCATAACAACTGAACCATATGTCTGCTTAGACACCCACCTCATCACCCTCTCCCTCCTCCGCCCAGGCCTCTTCCCCGGTGCAGAGCGATACCACCGTGTTTACTTCCGTGCCTGTCACCGTGACCGTCAAGCAGAGTGCTTCGGTCGTCATATCCTATGTTACACCTGTATGCCTTCTCCAATTTTCTTCAGTCTTCAGTCGCTTGCTGTCTCGCTGTTTTCAGGCTCATTGATATCCGTGCTAACTAATTATTTTCGTCTAGTCCTCGAGCACACCTACAACGACATCTACATCAACATCATCAACATCATCAACATCATCAACATCGTCAACACCTACTTCAACTTCTTCATCCACGTCATCAACATCAACATCGCTCTCTCTTACCTCTACCCAAGCAGCTGTCGTGACGAGCAGCCCTTCCTCTACTGCTGCCGACACCGACTCACTTTCCCACACTACTTTTGTCAGCACCCGTGTTGTTACCCTCTCTGGTGCTCCTGTGACCCAAACTGTCACAAGCACCGCGGTTGTGACCCCTGGTGCCGGCTCGCTACATGAAAACGAATCCAAGGGTGTTTCTGGTGGAACCGTGGCAGGAGCTGTCGTTGGTTCTGTTGCTGGTGTCGCTCTTCTCCTCGCAGGTGCATTCTTTCTATGGCGCAGGAGACAATCCGAGACATCCGATCCAGAATCTCCGAGGTCCGGCTCCGGCTCAGGTTCTGCCCGAAGAAGAATGGAGCGCAACACTAGCGTTCTCAGCAAGACCGGCCTGCTGTCATCTGCAGGTACCGCTGTCGACATGGAGAAGTTCCAAGATGACGCGGCTCAAGGCCATAAATATCACGGCAGCGAGTCGACTGCGCCAGCCTCTGCCAGCCCAGATGGTGACAGACGGAACAGTCGGCCCCTCGTTTATGATCAACGACTCAATCCTGCTGCGCTCATGGAACATTGGGAGAGAAACGGCAGTCGTGCGAGCATTGGTACCATGCAAGACCAACGAGACTATTCCCGGCCCTTGGGCGTCACCAATCCTGATCCAGTCGACGATTAGTGGCTCCGCTGTCTTGTTCCTGACAGCCGCTGCTTGTTTCACGCGACCAAGATTTTCCTCCATTCTTTTCGCTTGACTACAGACTTTTTCTTGTCCATTTTTTAAATATCTTAAGGTTTATTTAGCGGGCGTTTTGGGCAGACTGCCCTTTGGTTCTTTATATTTATTATTCAACAACATAGAGGGCATCGATTCAGGGATCCCGATACTTGCCTGGCCATCGACAGTATATACCACAGATCGAAACAAAAATAAAAATAAGAACAATCAACATCATAATCTCCGAGGCTTCCGGAGTCTCCTTTTCTGTCGACCCCACACATTTATGCTTATGCAAATTGTCTATATCGAACGCTCGACTCTGTATCCGTGCTGAGAATGCAAGTAGATGTGACTAGTTGATACTGAGGGGGTCTTCCAGCAATATTAGTGCAAGTGTCAAGGTACTCACCGTACTGTTCAAGATCATCGTTGCTCCACAATGGTCAGATCGATCCTCGTCGCTCCACATCCATCAGATCTGAAGCGCAGTCGACTCTCCGAAGTTCCCATCAGATTCTCAACACGTTGTCATCACAGAAACGTGCTGCACTAGCCCATCTGGGTTAGGTGATGCTCTGCTTCTCGCATGTAGCATCGAGAAGCAGTGTTGACAGAGTGGATGTCGACTACAAACGATCTATCTTGTCTACGAATTCAGACCCGATCTCAGGACCGAGAAAGTGTATTTGCGAGATCCACATGCCTCGAAGACCATGGCACTCGATGTGTTGAGAGCAAAGGTCGATCAAGAAGCTGGTACTGCCAAAACTTTCGAAGATGTCACTGGCATATCGCTTGCGCGTCTCGCCGGACTCATGGCTCTATGGGACCATGACACTGGTTGTGCCTCTCGTCAGGATGGTTCCCATGGTACGACATCGTGGTTGCCATTGATCGAGGCTCTACGATGAACCTCGACATGACATCGATGTCCTGAACAGGGTAACACTATTCAAGGCGCTTGTGAATTGGTCACAGATACAGAATGGGAGAGTAGATTCAAGGAGATCGTGAATGACCGAAGTAAGGTGAATCCACGAGGAAGGGGTTTTCTATTGACCCAAGCGTATGGGGAACGCCTACCTGAAGAGATGTACGCTTCGAGTATATGCTGCATATCGTCTTGGTCTAGATCTAGTGTCCGCGGTAGCTATCTCCATTCCTTCGACCACGTCCACGGTTGCCAGCTCGCGCGAATGCACGACCTCCGCCGAACTCTGGGCCGCCGTCGACGAGAACATCACCATCTTCAAAGGTATACCGCTTGAGCTGATCGAGACCGCGACCCAAAGAATCGCCGTTTCTCTTCGCATCTGCGATCGGATCCCAGTCTCTGCTGGTCTCACGATCAAGCTCGTCAAGCCTGTCATCGGCAAGGTTGTCACTTACAGGCTGCCAGTATAGCTTTGGCTTGGTTGAGGTGAAGTTGAAGAGCTTGTCCAACTCCAAGAAGGGGGCGCTCGCTTCTTCAACTACTCTTGAGCTGCGTCGTGGAGAAGATGCATGAGCAGGCTGAGATGGTCGTCTCTGTTCGCTTTGAGCGAAGGACGGGCGTCTCGCACTTGACATGCTGCCCCGTGGCCCAGTAGGAGGGGCATTCGATGCGCCAGCATGTGTTGAAGCACGATGAACAGCAGGGCCTGCCTCGACCAGCTGTACGTCAACACCATCATCATGAGAATTGTAAGCAAGCTCCCATCGTTTCGCGTGACTAGGTCTGGAACCTCCGCTTGCGCGCTCAGTTTCAAGATATTCTTGGAAGCGCTCTTCAGGAAAGAAGTCAGCCCACAGCTGCTTGCGCATGGGTTCTGGCGGCCAGATCCGAGCGTGAGTACCAGCACGCGCCCTAGAAGCAGCAGATATGGATGTGAACAGGACGAAGGCATGTGTGCGAAGAGCGTCGACATAGCATTCCTCGACCAGTGAGGCGGATGAATCAGAATGGTCCGGAGGTCTTGCAATGTCTTCGAGATGGTCTCTCAAACCACTAGGGTTAATGGGACGAACGAGATCGCGAATGTACAAGGCGCGAGTTGCGGGGTGAATTGCAGGCGATACAGCAACATCAGTTGGTTCAGGTGAGAGCTGGACGGGATCGGACTCGGCAGGGTTGATTAGATTCTTGAAACGACGTTCATTGGGGCTTCGAGTCGACCTTGGCTTGTCAGAATCATTGGCGAATGGCTGGGTCAAGTCGTCGCTAGTGGACATTGGCTGAAGGGTAAGATCAGGCTGCTCCAGAGGAACGTCGGGCATAGAGACATCGTTCATTGTGAGGGCTTGGTCGGTTGGTAAGTGGACGGCTGGACCATCAGCCTCTTGCTTTAGTTTCTTGTGGACAACCTCTTCTGTTACAAGCGGACTGTGACTGCGTCTCTTTCTCTTTTTTCCATCTGCCGAGACAGGCTCTTCGGTCTTCGCAGGCTCGGGGGTAGCGGTGGTTGGTAGCTGATACATGGCTTCTAGTTTGGGAGACGGAGCAGTGTCTGCGACTGTTCCCTGGGCAGGTTCGGCAGGCTCTTGATTGTCGATGGGTTCCGGCTTGTCTTCAGCGACTGGTGGTAGGTCTGCGGTACTTGAAGGATCTACTGTGGCAGAATCTTCTGTTGGAGTGTCGAGAGAAACATTCTGTTGTTGGTTCGCTTGGTCCAAGTCGTGCTGCTCCAGGCGATCGATATAATCCTTTTTGAGCTTGAGGCCGGTGCTGGGGATGTCGCGTTCTTTCAATTCATCCTTGAGCTTGGCGACAGTGAGCTGGTTGTAGTCCATAGTGATAACCGATTGTCATTGACAGAGGTTGGCGCTCTAAGGTGAAGGTCAAACTTGGTGTGAGGGCGAGAAATGGTAGAGCAACAAAAAGGTCGTGCTTGGCGCATGACGTGCGTCGGCGAGCGTCAAGGGTCGAGATGCGACTATGAACCCAAGGGGAAGGCTGATAGCAACGGCACCCTTCTCTGCTTGTATTGTTGTTTTCACAGCCTCTTTCTCTTCTTTTGTCTACACCATTTCTGGAGCCACAGTCCTAGCGTTGGCGTCCACGCGACCACAATTAAGATGAGCAACAAAATGTGGGAGGTCAGATAGCCCCATAGCTGCTCCTCCGTCCAGCCTGACGTTTGTGCCAACAACATGTCTGCAGGTTGATCCCGAAACAAAGAGCAAGCTTCTAGACATCCAAAAGACCAATGAGAACAACCGCTGTGTCGACTGCGGTGCCCCCAGCCCGCAATGGGTACGCCAATTACTCCTGCCTCCAACTAATCTCTCCGCTCACATGTGCCCAAGGCCTCTCCAAAGTTCGGCATCTTCTTCTGCCTGTCCTGCTCCGGCACCCACCGTTCTCTCGGCGTCCACATCTCCTTTGTGCGATCAATCACCATGGATTCCTTCAAGGTTCAAGAGGTTGAGCGCATGGCCAAAGGCGGCAACAAGCCATGGAAGGATTTCTTCGACGCCCACGAATCAAACACTCTCCAAGGCCGTACCTTTGACGAATGCACAATCCAGGAACGCTACGACAGCGATGCTGGCGAGGAGTGGAAAGAGCGCCTGACTGCAAACGTCGAGGGCAAGGAATACGTGCCAGGCACAAGGAGCAGTGGCATGGCTGCTCGTGCAAAGCCTGCCACCTCGACTTCAACGAGCAGGAGTCAAACTCCCCTCGGTGCTTCGTCTGCTGCTCCGCCCTCTCAGAAGTCCCAAAACGAAGCTTACTTTGCCCGTATGGGCGCCGACAATGCGAACAGATCTGATACTCTGCCTCCCAACCAAGGCGGAAAATACTCTGGTTTTGGCAGCGAACCCATGCCCTCGTCCTCTTCAAACTCCAACTCGATCCCTGGTGTTGATGACTTTCAAAAGGATCCTGTTGCTGCTCTTACCAAGGGTTTCGGCTGGTTGAGCAGCACCGTGACCAAGCAGGCAAAGACCGGCTATGACGGATGGGTTAAGCCCAACATGCAAAAGGTCCGTCTTCATATGACAATCTAACGTCTTGCGACACTGACACCATGACAGCTGGCAGAAGCCGATCTTGCTGCTCAGGCACGCATGACGGCAGCCCAACTGGGCCAGGGTCTTCAGACAAGCACAAAATCCGCTGCCGAGACCTTCAACCGCTTCGTCGAAGGTGACGACAGACTGGCACCAAGGGGAGGCAAGGGCCCAGCAGCAGACAAGCGAGACTTCTGGGACAGTTTTGGTGAAGCTCCACAAGGGCCTTCGAACGACAAGAAGGACTTCTGGGACGACTTTGCTGCTGCTGGTGAGTCTGCGACACAAAAGAAAGCAGCTGCGTCTAGCATAGGAACGAGTGCCATGAAGAAGCCTACAGGTTCGCAGCAAAAGTCCAGTGACGATGCTTGGGGCGATTGGTAGAAGCACGTAATCACGACAGATTTGGTCAAAGCAGATATTTAGATTCTCATGCCTGAACGAATACATGGTATCAAGATCAGAACTCTTTTGGAAGCTCCTCTATAACGCGCCCAACTCCTTGAGCTTGGAAATCATGCCATCAACATCCTCAACCTTGCCACCTCCCTGTCTCGGCGCAGGCTCGGTAACCTTGACGTGCTTGAGACGCTTGGTGAGGTCGATGCCGTAGTCCTCCATGGTCTTCTTGACCAGCGGCTTCTTCTTGGCCTTCATGATGTTTGGCAAACTGGCGTAGCGCGGCTCGTTCAATCGCAAGTCGGTGGTGATGATCATGGGCAGCTTAGCACGCAATGTCTCGACTCCACCATCAACCTCTCTGGTCACGGTACATGTGTCACCCTCAATCTCGACCTTGGAGGCCTGAGTAGCCTGAGGCCAGCCCAGCAGGCCAGCAAGCATTTGACCTGTCTGATTGGCATCGTCATCGATACTCTGCTTGCCCAGAATGACAAGGTTGCGGTTTTCGTCCTCAACGACCTTCTTGAGCACCTTGGCCACGCTCAAAGGCTCCAGCTCAGTCTTCTCCTCGACAACGTGAAGTCCACGGTCGGCGCCCATGGCCATGGCGGTACGTAGAATGTCCTGAGACTTTGTAGGACCAGCGGAGAAGACGAGAATGTCCTCGACGGGAAGTTTGCGTTCGCGAAGGCGGACGGCCTCTTCGATTGAGAGCTCGTCGAAGGGGTTCATACTGTGCTTGACTCCGGTTGTCTCGACGGCCGTCTGGGCCTTGTTGACTCGAGGCTTGACCTATGTACAGTGTCAATCACAGCCTATGCGACACGGACGTGTATACGGGTAGACTGACGGCATAGTCAATGACACGCTTGACCGGCACGAGGATTCGTAGTCCAGACATGTTGTTGTGGAGAGTGATGCGAAATAAGTTGAATGGACAGTCAAGACCAAGACGCCGTCACAAGGAAGTTTGGCAAGGCGATTCCGACCTCGGCATTCACCTTAGCTGCTTGCATAACTTACGAGGGGTCCCGATGCAAGACTTGGCTTAAACGCTTTCGCCATCCTTTAACCCCGTCGGTCCTCGGCTTCTTATATATGTCTATTACTTGTCAATAGTCCTGATATGCTAGATGCTGTTGTAGCCAGTATCTTTATCGGCAAGAATCTGCCTTGGTGTCGTCGACCATCGCTGAATGGAGCATGTTAAAGGTATTGCTTCCGATTTCACAAGGCACAAAGCAAAATCAATAAACAGAGATGGTTGAATCATGATCGCTTTTCTTTCGTCATACTAATACATATTCGATGGTCGTCAAGTTACCATGCAGAACAGAGAAGGAAGGGTAGGGCATATAAATGTCATGTGGAAAATCATATCTTTTGCGCAATCGGCTTCAAATCCTCGCAGTCAACTTGACAGCGCACCTGGGTCATGCTGCGATTTGTACGGCCGCCGTAATGCTTGGTGCTTTTCATGGTGCTCAGAACAGAGTCTGGCCTCCAGGAGTGCTCATCCCGTCATGCTCGGTAAATTCAATTTACTCGGCGACGGCAGCGGAGGTGTTGGCAGATCCCTCGGCGGTGGAAGGCTTGCCGTCAGTCTCAGCCTCACCCTCGATGGGAGCGTTGGGGTCCTCGTCCTCCTTTCCGGGGCTGTCAATGGCAACCTTGACGGCGATCTCACGGCCCTCGATCTCCTTGCCGTTCATGTCGGAGCAAGCCTTCTGCTGGAGCTCCTCAGATTCGAGAGTGACGAAACCGAAGCCACGACCCTTGCGGGGCTCGTTGCGGGCTTGAAGCTTGCGAACCATGAAACGAGGAATGGGGCGGAGAGCAATCTTGGCTGAGGTAGGCTTGTACTCGGCGAAGATCTCGAGGAGCTGTTAGAATGGGTTAGCAAGGTGATCACGCGACACACCTCAATTCTGAAATCTCACCTTCTCCTCGCGAAGGTCGTATGGGAGGTTAGCAACCATGACCTTGGTCTTGGAGGGAACGCCATCCTCAGGAGGACCACGCTGCTTGCGAGGGCGAAGAGCGTCAGTCTTGCCAGTCTTGTTGGGGTTAACGGTCATGGTGTCCTTGTCACCAGGGGCGGCAGAAAGAGCTTCGTTGGTGGTCTCGGTCAGAGGAAGAACCTGGCCGGGCACGTTGGTAGGTCCATCAGTCGACTCGGCAGGTGCGTCAGTAGTCTGGCCCTCGGCGTTGCGACCCTGTGAGTGTTAATTTTCGGTCCAGATGGGTTTGTGCAGCAAGACTTACGCGACCACGGCCAGCACGACCACCACGACCGCGGCCACGACCGCGACCACGGGTGGAGCTACGACGGCGAGCAGGTTCGGCAGTCTCGTTACCCTCCTGGGCAGGCTCGGGCTTGCGAGCGAGCTGGACGGAAACCTTACGGTCAAGGATGGTCTTGCCATTCAGCTCACTGATGGCGCGCTCAGCCTCAGAGGGGGTCGAGACGTCAACAAAGGCGTAACCGACAGGACGAGTGGTGCGGGGGTTGGTGGGGATGGAAGTAGTCTCACTATGGCTGAAGTCAGGGAGGTGAAGCTCATGTCCAAGACGTCGAGGAAACTCACACAAGGTAGTCCTTGAAGAAATCCTTCAACTCTCCCTCAGTGGTCGCGTAGGCGAGGTTTCCAATGTAGAGTCTTCTACCCTCGGCGGCGCTGGCGATGACGGCCTCGTTCTGAGAAGCGTTGATGGGCTTGTCGCCGCCGGCTCCG